>PVJA010039413.1:0-19167 GCA_004027025.1 Myocastor coypus | reverse complement strand
TTTTTTTTTTTTTTTTTTTTTTTTTTTTTTTTTTTTTTTTTTTTTTTTTTTTTTTTTTTTATTGAGGCAGGGTCTCACTATGTAGTTCAGGCTGGCCTTGAGCTCACTTTTGTAGCCCAGGCTGGTCTCCAACTCACACTGGTCCTCCTGCCTCAGCCTTCTAAGTGCTGGGATTATAGGAGTGTGCTGCCACACTCGGCCTTGATTTTTTATAGTATTTCCTGCTCAACATGGGTTTATTCATAGTCTTTGCCTACACCTGTGTCTTCAAGAGCATTACCTATTCTGTCTTCCAGCATCACTGCTGGTTTTATTCATTCTTCTCTGAGAGGTTTGGACCAGACTTGGCAAGGCAATCAGGTGGGGTGGAAAAAAGAGAATAAGAGAAGAGAATGGACAGAAAATGGGACTAGCAGGGCACACAATTGTCCCCCACGTGTGGCTGGAGACACAGCAGCTCAGTGCCTGGGCAGAGCTCGTGGGGACCAGGACTGCAGGGGGTGCTGCAGTACAGACAGTCTGTGTTGAGGGTGGATTTGCTCCAGAATGTGGAGGACATTTGGGGGGTCCTGGGGCCTCAGGCTAGCATTTGAGTCACACAGCCCCCTGTGAGTTCTAGCAGGACTGGAGACTTGGGAGCAGAAGGGCCCAGTCTTAGCCACAGTGACCCTTCCCAGCCAGGGTACACCATGGAGAACCTCATATCTTGGGGTGCGGGGACACCAAGATGCACAGTGACACAGTGCTCTCGTAGTCTCAGAGTGCAAAGGAGACTCAGATGCAGGAAGAAGGACTACCAGGTCACATGAAGGTGTTAATATTGTTTAATGTCACCAGTGAGGGGACAGGCTGCTTGGGGTGTGGAAGCCTGAGAGCGGTTACTTCTGTGTGGGATCTATCACTTTCCCCACGAAGAGGGGACTTTCGGTGGAGTGGTCAATGATGAGGATGACAAAGGGCCTGTAGAACTTCACCTCGAAGGGCATAGACATGAATATAGCCTCTGCTATTGTGGCCCCCGCAGCCTCTGTTCCCTTCTCATCGATGGTCAGCATTGCCTGATGTGTAGCCTGGAGGGGAGAGAGGCAGGGCAGGTGCTGAGGCTGAGCGGGCCCCATCCAGGCTGGAGTGGCCTGAGCAGGAGGCTTCTTTCCAGCATGGCTCCCAAGAGCCCTGCTCCTCCTGATGGTCCTGCTGTGTCTGCAAGGCCCTTCCTCCATGGTCACATGAAACCTGTCCCCTGTCTCAGTCCCTGCCTGACCCGGCCCACTGTCTTCTCAGCTCCCTTCCCACCTGTCACCTGTCATGTCCTGGATGCAGCCCTCACACTAAGAAGGAGAAGGTACTATGGAAGCCCCGCTTTTCCTCATGCCTGCCCCTTCCAGTGTGAGGTGGAGAGTGGCTACAACAAAGATTCTGCCAGAGCCACCCACCTGCCCAATCATCACTAGTGCACAGCCCACACTGACCTGTCTTGCTCCTGGCCACCTTTGATTTCCCTGAACCATTAGCATCTTTGGCTGAGCTCATTCACAACTAAGACCGAAGAGCCACCAGTAGCTCTGCCTCACACATGGAAGATTTCTGAACATCCTGTGCAGGGACTGAGGCTTAGCCTCTCTACAGGAATGTGAGTGAACAGAGCCCCCAAACCTGAAGGTCCTGAGAGAAGATGGGGCTGAGGGTTGGGGAGGCGCCTGAACAGAGGTCCCCGTAAGTGTGGCAATATGAGACGCCACCTCCCCAGCTCTGTTTGCTTGCCTTGCTTTGTCCAGTGAACCCCGTGTTTCTTGCAGAGGAGCCGGACCCAGTGTGTACCCCACCTCCTCTTGTCCTCCCACCTGCTCTTGTCCTATACCCTGTTCTGCCCTACAGATACCTAGGACATCACCTTCACCATGTGACCTCACCTTGGAGAGCTTCAGGGGACCATCCTCCGTGACCCCTGAAAGGTCAGCACTGTTGCTGAAAACGTTGGTGATGCCTAAGTGGCCCAGGACTGTCTTCAGGTCATAGGTTCCGGAAATGGACAGTTTGGGGAGATGCACGTTGGCAGTGCTGGCAGGAGAGAGGAGAGATGAAGGAGATTCCCAGTGTTCCTCACGTTGTGCTGAGACCACCGTGTGTGCCACGGTTTCTTTTCTCCTGTGCTTCCCGCTAGGGCTCTGTCTATGCAGCAGGACAGGATGCTGCCTCTATTTGTTGGAATTTCATCTTCCTCTGTCCCAGGGGCAGAGAACATTAACGTCACAGGGATCAGGCATCCTGGCAACCTCTGCGGTGCCATCTCCTCTGTGAAGTCCTTGGGACAGTTGCAGGCTGCCCTCCTGGAATCAGGTATCATCTTGCCCTGCAGAGTTTGGTCACCCGTCTCCCCTAGCCAGGGACTTTCTGTGGCCCAGCCCCGAAGGGACATGGGTCACTGTGCCAGGGGATGAACGTCACTTGCTCAGAGCAAAGAGGAGCCTCACAAGGTGGAAGGCCCAGCTGTGTGGCCTGGACTTCTGATCAGAGCGGGGCTAAAGATACCCTAAGAAGGTTAGGGTGACACCAGAGTGACACTTTACAGTTCCCTCCTACACTTGGGTACATTTCCACGAGTGTTGACAGTGAACTCTAGGCAAAACTGCCACAGAGCTCTGGCTCAGTTATGGTGCATCCACCTGTATGTGCTGTGGTCCATCTGGGGGACTCTGGCCCTGGGGAACCTGGTAAACCACACTAGCAAGTGACAGGGAAGAGGAGCATTCTGTAAAGTGCTTTGGGCTGTCCCAGCTGGTCTTTCTAATCTGAGCCTGTGCCCTCTGTACCCCAGGACAGCACGTCGTGGATGCCTCATTCAGCCACTACCTCCGCCTCATGCTTGTGAGCTCTGCTGTGGTCCCTGCCCCGAGCAGTGGGTGTTGGGAAGAGACTCTCCACTGTGAGGGAGGAAGCCCACCTCCAGCCCCACAGGGCCCATGCTTCTCACCCTGCGCACCAGCCCTCTCAGTGCCCGATTGATGCTACTGGAACTGAGGGCTGTCATTGAGTCTTTTGAAAGCCCAGTGTCATTTAAGGGAGCTAAGACTCGAAGGATGTGGCCCACTGTCCCCAGCTACCGGTCAGTGTGGCCAGGTGGGCTCTGAATTAGCTCACAGGTAGCACACTCTGTCTGCTTATCAGCTGGGAACTCACCTCCTCTCTTTCTTGTTCAGGAATTTACAGATGAGCTCCTTGGAGAGTGTTGCCTCCAGGTGTTGCATCTTCCCCTCATCCGGCAGGATAAAGAGGGCGGTGGCGTTGCCCTGGTAGTCCATGAGGAGCACCCAGCTCTGGATGGTGCTGCAGTGGAACACTCTGAACATGCCCAGGCGCTTCATCATGGGGACCCTCACAGTGGTCTCCTCGTTCACGTGGAAGTCCTCTTCTGTGGTGAACTCAGTCTGGAAGGGTTTCTCCCATTTGCCTGGAGAGAGAGGATAAAAGCAGCACCAAAGGGTGGGACTGAGGTCTTGGTGACTGTGCTGGAATAAGGGAGCCTGGGCAGCCACAGCCACAGCCTGTGCGCTGAGCCTCTGCTTCATGGTGAGCAGAAGGGGCTGTGACTGGCCTTTTGGGACACTGGCTTGGCCGCAAGAGGGTGATTCCTGACCAGGGAAGATCAGGAGCAAGCATTTATATCCAGGTTATGTATTTAAGGTTGGCTTGGAAATTGTAGGTAAACATTTCTGGTCCTGGGGTTGGGGAGATAGCTCAGCAGAATAAGCACTTACCTGGCAAGCACAAGGTCCTGAGTTCAATCCTTGGTCCCGCAAAAAAAAAAAAAAAAAAAAAGTTTCTGGTCCCAATGATATTTTGATGGTTCCTCATTTGTGGCTCCATAGTCCACACTCAGGGTGTTCTGAGTTCCACCCTTCTTATACTGGACCTAACATGCAGTACAGAGGCTAGGGCCACCTCCCCTCTGCTATACTTGCGAGTCTTCAGTGTGGGCAGGTGACTTTGGGGCCCCAAGCCTTCCTTTCTCATTGGACAGGAAGAGGCATTAGGCCAGGAGAGAGCACAGGAACCACCCCAAGGCACAGCAGAGCTGCCTGTGGCCCAGGTGCTCATCACTGCTGGACTTTGCCCAGGGAGAAGGAGATGTGGCGGGGCAGCAGGCTGGGCCTGGACCCCACTTCCCTTCTCAGGCTATTTCCTGGGGCTGGGAACACTGACATAGAATCTGGGCCCCTGGGATGCTGGCCTTCCCCTCTCTCAGAGGCAGGAGGGCAGGCTGAGGATTGAGGTTGGTGGATTGGCTCTGCATGCCCTACTCAAGCCCTGTGCTGTGTGACTTGATTTCTCCTCTCAACGTCTGACTGCAGTGGTATCATTCTGTCCATGAAGTCAGGACAGTTCCATTTCAGAGAGGCAGGATGGCTTGAACAATGTCCAGACTAGCGAATGGAGGAGGCTGGACACACAGCCAAGTGCTTTGTGGTAATGGGGATTGAACCTAGGATCTTTGCAGTGAGTGGCATTTCCAGCCTTTTAATATTATACTGTAATTTAATTTAATTTACTTTGAGACAGGGCCTCAAGTTGCCCAGGCTGGGCTCACACTTGCTATCTTCCTGCATCAGCCTCCTGCAGTGTTAGCATTACACCCCTCCTAAGGATTCCAGTGAGCGCTGGGATGATAAAAACTAGCTCAGTCTAGACCAGGTGTGCAGACTTACCTCTAAAGAAAATGTAATTCACCAGGGCAAGGACTGTGTCTTTGTCCAGGTTTTTCACCAAATCTACAATTTTTCCTTGGGTTCCCTTCTCCACATAGGCATTGATCTGTTTTTTCGCCTCTTCAGAGTTTTGGAAGTTGGTGAGGAAGGTTTCTGCATGGTAAAATCTCTTGACATCCTCCAAGAACTTCTGTGTGAGCTTCATGTTCTTGTCAACGAAGAGGCCATTGCCGGTAGTCAACTGATGCTTGCTGTTGGGCCTGTTGAGGATGTGGAGAAGGTTCTGGAAGTTGTTATGGATGTCAGCCTCAGCTATTTCTGTGAGGTTGAACTCTAGGCCCTGCAGGATCTGGGCGTGAGTGTCTCCCTTGGTCCCCAGGGAGAGCATGGCCAAGGCAGAGGCAATGCTCACGGGAGAGAAGAAGATGTTGCTGGTGTTGGACTGCTGAACCAGCACCCGGTACACGCTGTAGGCAAATTCAGCCAGACTTGGGGCAATCTTGCTGCAGGTGAGGTGCTCTTGGTCATGGCTGGGAGCCTCTGTCACCTGAGCATCCTCAGCCAGGGAGCCAAAGAATAGGCAGCACAGGCCTGCCAGGAGCAGGAGGCCCCAGGAGATAGTGGATGACATTGTCCTGCAAGACAGAGAAAGGAGACATGAGCCCTGTGTTGGGCTGCATGACAGCTCCCACAGGCCACCAACCGACACCACAGAACAGCAGCCACGGTTCATTTCCCATCTGTCATGTGTGCAGTCTGTCCTGAGCATTTCCCATTCACTAACTGCACTTACGAGTCAGAAAAACAATGAAAGGCTCACAATGTTATCCTTAACTACACCCGCTCTGTGCCTGCTTGTAACACTCCTGTAGGAAAACGGTTACAGCCCTGCACTGACCCCAGGGAAGCAAAAGCCCAAGGGGTTAAGGCTCCCATCTCAGGTCAGCAAGTCACAGTAGCATCTGTCTCACAGCAGCCAGGCCCTTACTAAGCCCTTACGCTTGAAGGATTTGCTTCATTTGTAAAGACCTTGAGGTAGAAATGGCACTGTCCTTCTTATACAAAAAGAGAAACTGAGGCATGGGTGAAGAAGGGGTAAACTTGAGTGCAACTTCCAGGGCATCTGGCAAGACGAAGGGCAAGAATTGCTATGAGCCAGGGTAGTCCTGAAAGGGTGCCCACCCAGCTCTGTTGTTTAATAGCTTGGAGTCAGGGCACTCAGGGAAGCAGGGAAGGGGCCAGGCAGAGGCACACGGGGAGCTGCGTAATCCAGTCTCCAGCCACCCTTCATCAGGGCCCTCGAAATGGGAGTCTTTTCCTGCATGCGGAGCTGTGCTGCTCTAGCTCAAGGCTGGGTGGGGACCACTGCCTTCACCTCCCCACCCTCCCAGCTCCTTGGTCCTTTAACAGGGGGGTCAAAGTGGCAAAATGGGAGATGAGAAACTATTTCTTAGCTTCAGACACCTGTGAGTTCTGGTCCACGCTGTCACTTGCCAGCTCTGCGAACCAGGACAAGTCATTTGAAAAGCTTTGGTTATTGTGCCATATATGTAAAGTGGGGTTATGGGAAGGCTCTGCAAGATAGATACAGGAAGGGCCCTGGGTGCTCTCCAGAGGGAAGTCCCTGCAGTGTCACAGATTCAAAGCCTTCAGGTGACAGGAGGGCAGGGGCTGAGCATTGCACAGCTGGGGGCAACAGAGTAGCAAGACCTGCTGCTGAGCCCACAAGGGCACCTCTGTCTGGAGACACCGACATCTGCTGGCACCCACACACAGCCTGCTTGCCAGAAAAGCCGCCTCTGCTTCACATCTGTCTGGGTCAGGAACTGCTGCTCCAGGTCCAACGACCTGCTTTCTTTGCAGATGGTGAAACTGAGGTCCAAGTTGCAGAGAATGTATCTGAGTTGCATGACTAGCTATTAGCCCCTTGACTAAAGCTGCCGTCTTAGTAGAGCACAGAAAGAAAGGCGTCCTCCCGCTGGGGATTTGAAAACTTGAGGGGGAAATGCTGGGCCTCAAAGTTGCACTTGGATCCTTGACCTTCCAGGAGTTTTGTTCATATTAGGCAAGAAAAGAATCACAAGAATGGGCTCTTTCTACCACCCCATAGGCTCTGTATATCTCTAAATAGGGGAGGGAGGATGCAGGTACCTAATACGTATTGGTATTTTCTTACACTAGCCAGTGTGTAGATTGTGCCTTTCTTCCCTCTGGGGCTTTGTGCACCCCTATGGAAATCCCTCATCTTTGCAGGGAGAGGGGAGTTGGGTCATGGCAGGGTGGAATTGAAAACCATGCTGAGTGGTCTTGGGGCCAGGACCGTGGACACCACTGCTGCTCTCTGCTTGGCTTTGAGCAGCATCAGAGTGTGGAGACCATGCAAGTCAAGTCACCCAGAGCCACGCAGAGCTGCCTGCCCACAGAGCTCCCTCTACTCTATGTGTGTCCAGGCTGCGAGTGCATCCTGCTAGTATGGGTCTGGCTTTTCCTACCACTGAGGTCATGAGGAGAGCTGGCCCCAGCCTCGGGGCTCAGGCTCCACGAATATCAGAATTGGGCCCAATCTGGGTCCCCAGCATCCTCTTGGGCTCATTGTGCTCCTCAGCCTGTTCCTGCAAACCTCAGTAGCCCAGGTCTGTGACCTATGTCCCAGGTGGCCCCTGGACCTCTAAGCTTAAGGCTGGGAAGGACGGCATAGCCATGATGCTCCCACAGGGCCAGACACAGAGGCCAAGCTTCCAGCTGAGAGATCCAAGATGGAGCCCAGGGCAGGTGGGAGCACTTTGTGAGGTGGCAGGCGTGGCGTGGGCTGCCTTGGGTCCCATCTCCCGCCATGTCCACCCAGGAGCCAAGAACTCTCTCTCTGGGAAGGTGACCCTGGCATAAGGTCACCAGCTGCTGATACTCACTGCTCTATCAGAGAGGAGCCAAGCCGGTGACCCTGGGTGAAGGACCTCACATCTCTGGGCTTTGCCTCCTAGAGAGGAAACCCTGTGGGCCCTGTAGAGAAAAGCTTTCACAGGAACAGGTTGCAGCCCCAGCAGCAACCAGTGGGGGCCGCAGACAGCACAGAAGCCATCCTGGGGACACGCAGGTTTGAGATTTCCTTCTGGCCAATTGTTGTTGCATTGCCTGAGGCCCAAGAAAGGACTCAGGCTCAGCAGGCTCTGCCCCTGAGTCTGGCAACTGTCTGCTCAGTTCTCCAAGTGTCCTGCCCTGCTCGCTGCCTGAGCCTATGCTAAGCAAAACTCAGCATCAGTATGGCCATCTCTGTGTACTTACTAAGCAGCACATGTTGTCTGTGCAGTCTCATCTATGCGTCCCTCATCATTTATCTGGTGAGGCAGAGACTGTTATTAGTCCTATTTCACAGGTGGAAAAATTGAGGCTCCAACAGGTTAAGCAACTTATTAAAAACCACAGAGTCAGTTGCCTGCAGAGCTAAGAGGAAACTCTTCATGGAGTCAGGAAGCCTCAGAGGTGGCCTGGCTAAGTAAAGACTGGCAACGTCTTTGTAGCTAAAATTAGGTGCACTGACGCTGGGTTGCTGAGTCTGACTCGCTGTTTATCCCTTGACCTTGGGCAGGTTACTCAGTGTCTGCAAAGCTCAGTTTCCTGGAGCTGATAGAGAGCCTTCACATCCTCACAGAGCACTGTGCAAACCAACCAGGCACCAAGCACCAGGGGGCCGTGTGGAACAGGGCTCGAGAGGGGCCAGTTGTTACAGACCACGCTGGGACTCTGCACAGGCACTGTGGCAATCTGGCTGCCTTGGCAAGAGGCTTCTTTCTTGCCCATCTCTAAAGAACCTATGACAGAAAAACCAACTCCTTCTACCTCAGCAGCAATCAAGGTTGGAAGTCAAAGGTGGTCTTGTTTTGCTCAGAGTCCCAGAGCACCAGAGGGGCCTCAGGGGCAGCCCAGGCCTCGTGTTCCACAGCCCCAGCTGAGACCCAACATCTGCATGTTGGGGGTGGGGGGTTTGGAACAGGGGTTCAACCTCTTCATTCCCAGCACCCTCCTCTATAAACTACCAGGCAGGTGGGCAGTTGAGGGCAGTAAGGCCCCCAGTGGACAGGGGCTGGGCTCACAGAGCTCTTCCCCTGTCACCACCGCAGTTGTACCTTGGCTCCCCAGGACCATTCTCCTTTACTCATCTCCCAGAATCTGAGCCACAGGAAGGGACCTCCGGGTCTGTGTTACTATGACAACAGGAGACATCAGTAATACCCCCCCACACACCTGAGGCCCAGGCATGCAGCCTGCTGGGCAGTCCAGAGACCCAGGAGTCCCGTGTCCCCCCAAGGAAAGTACACTTACAACTCAGTCCCAGGGCCAGTAGTGGAGGTGGAGGCTGAGGAGACAGAGTTCTGTCCTTGTCTGTATTTAAGCAGTGGTGTGGAGGGGCGACAGGGAGGCCGCTAGTGAATATTAACCAAGGTGGCCTCCTAGTTATTGGAGGAGCAAACAGACAGGGCCTAAGTTCATGGCCTGCCTCTGAGCTTCCCACCCACGCTGCCTGCCACACACTGCTGGGTAGCCATGGGCCCCACTCCATAACCCAGCCTGACTCATTCACCACACCATAGCATCCTGTCCCCGAGGTGGGTGGCTGGCTTGAGTCAGCGGGTTCCGGGAACGGGGCCACTTTACAGGCCCTGCACCCTTGCTGGGGCCCCCTTGGTAGCTGCCACCTTGGAAGCAAATGTGTCATTTATTGAGCCAGCCACCTAGAAAACCTGGCAGGGCAACAGTGGATAATGAGCCCACTTTACAGGTGGGGAAACTAAGCCCCAAGGCAGAGAGCCTGGTCCTCCAAACAGAGCTACCCAGCTTTATATATCAAATCCTCTGATGTCCTCTACAGGAAACTGGAGCATGACTGAGGGGGATAGCTGCAGCAGGCTGGCACGAGATACCCTGGGGGCAGTCAGATCCAGGAGAGCCACCCTAAAGACAGCTGTGCTCCCTTGAGCACGTGTCTTCACCTCTGAACCAGGAGATGTGTTCCTCAGCTTCACGAAGGTGGAAAGTCCCTCAGGAGAGTGCCAGGCACACAGTGGGTTCTGCCTCTGGCTCTGTGCAGCCCTCTCTCCTGCTCCCACCCGGTTGCTCTGAGGGGCAGGAGACTCCTTTTCTCCTTTGCCTGGGCCACCTGAATTCTCCTTGGGGACACAGCCCTGTGCCTGGGCTGGCACGAGCTGTGGGTGCCCTGCTGTGTCTGGCTGAGCTGGGCTGGCTGACAGTGCACTCCTGATTTTAGTCTTAGACCCCGACATCCTATGCACCCCCTGCTATCTGGGCACCCAGGGTGTTCCAGGGGCTCTGTGCTGAGTGGTCGCTGGTGCCCTTTGGCCATCTCTCCTTCACTAGCACCTGCTGACTCCACCCTGGGGCTCCATGGGACAAGGGACCTAGGGGCTTTCTGCAGATCAGGAAGTGCAGTCACTGTCTGTGAGGCTGCAGCCCGGCTTCCCATCTTCGCAGTGGGCTATGATAGTCCATGCATTGTTTGGCTGCTACAGGATGCAAGTAACAGTAGCGGAGCCCAAGCCCTGGTGCACCTGTGGGGGGCTTGGGGTGGCCCTGGCTTTTCCCTGCTGGCATTGCCTCCTTCAGCACTCTTGGGCACTCCAGCAGAGAGTGCGAAACTGCTCACACCCTAGTTTCCTGCTCCCCAGTACCACTGCCTCCATCCCCTGTCTTCTGGGCCCTGCATGGATTCCTTGTCCCAGGCACTGGCTGCTAGACTGTAGCCTTAGGGAGGCTGGCCCTTGGCACCCCTGAGCATGTGCTGCCCTCTCTGGGTCTGTTTTTCTATCTGTACAGTGGAGTCTGTGGGGGCACTGTCTGTCCTGTCTGCCCCAAGTTGGCAGCAGCAGGTGCCCCATCTTCCCTGCTCTGCCAAACTCAGCCTCTTCAGGCAGGCAGGTGGCCTAGGGGCTGGTGTTGGTCACAGCCCCTCTACCCAGGATTCCTAGTGGCCCTGCGAGCAAGTACATCTACTATGGCTGTCTTGGTCAGCTCTCAGGTCAGCTCCCAGCGTGGAGGCTGGTCATGTACACCCCAAGTTCCCAATGTGTATGGCTCCATCTAGAGGATGGGAGCCCTGCCTGGCAATCGTACCAGGTCCAGAAGGAGCAAAGACCAGACCAGGGAGCAGCCTGACCTTTCACCAGGTCAATGCCACCCTGGCCTTCCTGGCACAGGCAGACCTATATGTCTCCTGCTGTACCTGCTCTGTCCAGGCTGTATGACCCAGGCCATCATCCCCACCCCCCTGAAGAGGAACAGTCCCCTTCCCAGCATGAGGCACAGTCACACTTGCTCAGGATACTGCAATTGATAGCCTTTCCCTCCTGGCGTGGAGCCTCATGGGCACCAGCATCTTGGCAGGCTTCCCAGACCAGGTGCAGAGGGGGGGGACAGAATTGCCCAGTGGAGCCCCAGAGGCTATGAAGGGTCCATGTGCATAGGGTGGCATGTGCCACAGGCCTGGCAAGATCCCAAGGCATGCCCACCTGGGCATTTGGAGGAGAATGAGGGACGGCCCAGAGCAGGGACACCTGAGACAGGCAAGAGGCTCAGACTTGGGGCCTGGTGCTGCTGGGCAAAGGCTCCTCCACGCTCAGCCCTTCATCTGTCTAGAAGCCTGGCATGGACAGGCTTGGGGTAGGAACAAGGACAGAACCTCCAGTGTGGGCTGTGACCAGGCTGCTCTCCAGGACACTGCCAGGACACAGCAGAAAGTCTTCTACTGGTTTCTTTGGAACTGTCTTTTGCATCATCTATGCTGAGCCTCAGGAGTAGCTGCATCATGGGACAGCCCCATGGGCACAGCTTCTAGATAGGAGCCCCATGCTACAGCCTGGAGGGCAGCTAAACAGCAGGGCCCCAGAGTCTACAACAAGGAATGGGGAGACAGGGCTGTGAGGTGTCCTGAGCCTGTGGGTCCAGGACCAGCATGGGAGGCTGCTGGGCAGAACGACAGCAGAGCTTTGGGCAGCTGACCTCAGCCAAGCTCCGGCCCAGACTCCAGGTCCTATGGAAGGCAGCATGTGTCTGGGCTCAAGCCTCACCTTGACTCCTCTTGTGACACTTAAGCCACTTACTGGTCCTGTGCCTGTTTCTTCACCTGTGAAGCAGGGCTCAGAATAGTTACTTGACCTTGGGCAAGGAAGAATGTGCCAGTTGATAGCCCAGAAGCACTCCTGGCATGCGGTGGCTTTGTCCCTCAGGCCATGGGCGATGCGTAGAGATGTGTCCTGGGTATGGAGAACCTTTCCAGTGTGTCCTGCATCTGAGCAAGAAGCCTCTCATGCCCATAATCTCAGCACTTGGGAAGCTGAGGCAGGAGGATCAGAGTGAGTTCGAGACCAGCCTGGGCTACAGTAGTGAGCTCAAGGCCAGCCTGAACTATATAGCAAGACCCTGTCTCAAAAAGACAAAAAAAAAAAAAAAGAAGAAGAAGAAGCCTGCTATGTGGGGGCCCAGGCTGGGGAAGCCACACTGTGCCCCAAGCTGCCATATACTTAGAAGACCATGGGTCCACCCCTCGGGGCTTGTATGCCTGATGCTACCTAAAGGTGCAGGGCCAGGAGTGCTAGCACCTTTCTGAGCACATGTGATGGGCAGCATGGAGTCAGGGAAGGGCTTCTCAGAGCCTCGGTTTCTCCCTCTGAAGAAGAGGGTGACCCGTGTCCTACTGCCCATGAGGTCTGAATGAGGCACAGGTGTAGCATGAACAGCGTCCACTGTGTCCACAGCATGGCCCCCACGTCCGTCAAGCCCAGGTGCTCTGCATTCTGTCTTCTGGGAAGAGAGCTGAGTTGGTGCTTTGCTTCTCCTCCTCCTGGCTCTTCTTGCAAATTGACCACCTCCAGCATCCTGTGCACTCTGTTTCCTCTCCTCTTATGCCTAAGCCCACAGGGCCATGTCCTGTGTGGGGACCATTTCTGCTTTGTCTGAAGCCCTGGCCACTCCTCGCCTCCTGTGTTCACTCTCATCCTCAGTCAGTGCAGGAAGCAAGGCGAATCCCACCTGGTGGGCAACAGGAGCCAGTGATACATTCTAGCTTCATTACTTTGCTAAAATTGGTGAAACTATCATTTTATTACAACTAACCTTTTGCATTTTAACTTCACTCTTAGCTTCTGAAATATGATTGCCTTTGCAGACTTGCAGCTTTTAAGAGACTCAGCCTGTCCTATTTAAATGCAATCCTGATTTCCTTCCTGATGGTCAAACTGTCACTTTTTGGCCAAGAGAAGCCCCTTTATATGGTCTCCTCTCCCTGTGCAGCCAACCCCCGGATGTTTTGTGAAGCTCATGTCTCAAGGACACTATGTCCAGGCCCAGCCTCAGTTTCTCTTGTGCCCCGCATGGCATTGTTACCTTCCCCTGGGGGAAGGTGGGCTGGGTGTGCGAGATCTGCCCAGGAGTGGGCCCTTTGGGCCTCGTTATTCCAAATCAAGACCTGTTGTGGGCTGCTCAGACAATGGAAGCCACAGCCCTTAGAACTTGCCCAACTCAGACTTTGGCTCAAACTGTTTCCACCACCTCTGTTGACTTTTTCATACTGACCCTGAGAGTTTCTATTTGTTCATGACTGCTGAGTATCTCCAGGATGTCATTTTCCACTGCAGATCCCCAGAGCAACTCTGACACAGGCCATCCCCTCTGGTGTTGTGCACTTTCTGTGTGTTGGTCTCTGTTTTAAACACTGTTAAGTGTATTATTCACACAACCCCACATGGTGGCTGCTGTTTTAATCAACAACAAAAACCAAAAATCTTGAATGTGATGAAAGGAAAGTAGGCGTTGTTTAAGGCACAGAGCAGAGGTGCAAACTGGGAAACCACAGGCCCAGTGTAGAAGCCCTGTGAATTCTCCCCTGAGCTCCCTCTCATGTCCAAGGCATCATTCTTCTAGCTGAGCAGGACTGACCTAATTTCAGAAGCCAGAAATTGACTCAAACTAGATAAGAATAACTGATGTCCATTGGAGTGCTCAGGTCAAGAGGCCAGTTGGCCAACCTATGTTTCTCCAATCTCAAAACCATTACATTTTTGAAAACTATTCTTTTTGTTTTGGTTCTGGACATGATGACTTGCTTGTTGTTCTTTTTTGGGAGTGTACTAAGGATCAGACCTGGGGTGCTCTACTAATAACCACCTTTCTTTGGAGTCAGGATCTTGGTAAGTTGCCCAGGCAGAACTTGAACTTGTAATCCTTCCATATTTGCCTGCACTGAGTACTGGGAAGCTTGGCTCATTTTGCTCCCAGTTTATGTTGCTGCTCCTTAGACCAGATGGAAGCATCGAGGCATATTACCCCCATGGACTCCCCACCGTTGGACCCAGACCCAAGGTCCAGGCTTTTCTGATCCCCATTCTACACAGAAGAAAGTGAGTAGCTCTAGTCACCACAGGACTGTAGAGGTGGAGGGGACACCCTAATCCTGCGGAGACACCGTGGGGCCAGGGCTGCACTGACAGCCCGAGTGTGTGGCAATGTGTCTTTCATCTCTCTGATTTTGTGCTGAGCACAAAAAAGTGATCCAAGGATGATTTGTGTGCTGAGTTCATCGAGCTGAGCAGAGATGGAGTGTTTCTTTTATCAGGCGTGTAAGGTGGTTTGCCAGGTTGAGAGCATTAGAGTGCTAAGACTTGTATGAGGCATGCAACTTCTTAGATTAAAGGAACAAAACGGAGTGAGGGGCAAGGGTGTCTGTAGATCCAGCTGCTCTGGGAGGCTGAGGTAGGAGGGGTGTAACCAGCCTGGACAATACAGTGAGGGTCTGTCTCAGATGAGAAAGGAAGGGAAGGGGGAAGGGAGGGGGGAGGATGGAGAGGAGGGGAGGGGAGAGGAGAGGGAGGAGGGAGGGGAGGGGAAGAAAGGGGAGGGGAAGAGAGGAGAGGGGAGGAAAAGCCAAAGGGGCCACTTTGTTATCTGAGCTGGAAGGGAGACTGGAGAGAGAGGACAGCAGCAGGAGTGCTGCCCAGAGCCCTGCTAGGTCCCACTGCTTCCCCAGTGCAGCCTCTGGGCCCACGGGCCAGGACCTGGGGAACAGGGAAGCCAGGCCACACTGAAGGCCTGAGGTGTCACTGTGGGGAGGGAGATTGCATCAGGGCAACCACCCCTGCCTGCTCCACCCGTGCTCCCTGGGCTCCAACTGGCTGCCCGGTCACCTTGACCTCTGTGCCTGGGCACTGGCCAGCAGATTCCCGGGAAACGCCTGGTTTCCCCATTCACTGCGGGAGACAGTCACCCTGTTAGCCAATCTGTGTACACAGCTCCCCTTCCTCCACGGCTCAGCAAAGAGGGCTTTATCAGCCTCGCTTCATAGGCGAGGCCCAGAGAGGCCGTGTGAAATGGTTTCACAAAACCTCCCTGGATCCCACCTGTCCACGCCTCTCCTGCCCCTCCTATTCTGATGTGTTAGCGTCTCTTCCTTCCTTTCATATTTCAGGGATTTATTTTTACTATGGTGTCAATTATGTGTAGGAAAATCCCAGATGCTAAACATGTAAGTCACGAGTTCTTCCACACTTTGTGTATCTCTGAAAACATCACACTGAGCAAGACAGAGAACGAATCCAGGAAGGAAGACCCTTGTGACATTTCCACCAGTGGTACCCGCCACAAAAGCCATTTCTGTTATCTCTCCTTGAAAGACAGACTTTGCCTTTTCTGGAACAGCATAGAAATGGGCTAATGCCTGAATAACTTGTAGCCCCTGAGTGCAGCGCTGTGTCTTTCATCTCTCTGATTTTGTGCTGAGCACAAAAAAGTGATCCAAGGATGATTTGTGCGCTGAGTTCATCGAGCTGAGCAGAGATGGAGCCGTTTCTTTTATCAGGCGCGTAAGGTGGTTTGCCAGGTTGAGAGCGCGCAGATTTTTAGAGTGCTAAGGCTTGTATGGGGCGTGCAACTTCTTAGATTAAAGGAACAAAATGGAGCGAGGGGCAAGGGTGTGTGTCTGTAGATCCAGCTGCTCTTGGAGGCTGAGGTACGAGGGTTGTAAGTTCGAGGCCAGCCTGGACAATATAGTGAGGTTCTGTCTCAGAGAGAAGAGGAGGGAAGGGGGAATGGATGGGAGGGGAAAAGGAGAGGCTGAGGAGGGGGAAAGGGAACAATATTGTGCCTTCTTAGCACAATAACCATATTACCAGGGTTTCCCTCACTTGTGTGTATGGGCAGTGCTACATAGAGAGGCCACAAATAGACCCTTTGTGGATGGACACGAGGGTTGTGCCTGTTGTCATCTTTCTGAATGAAGCTCCGAAGGGGACTCAAACTGTGTGTGTGTGTGTGTGTGTGTGTGTGTGTGTGTGTGTGTGTGTGTGTGTAGGCCTTCTGTTCTCTTGGGTGGTCACAGGGTAGAGTACATTATGCTTTCAAGCATTGCTTTCTCTTCCTCACCCTCCTCTTCTGCTTTCCACAAAAACTTCCAGGAAGACAGAGAAGACACAGGCAAAGTAACAGAGTACAAATCCCTCATCTGTCCCTAGGTGCAGGGGATCTGAGTAGAGGCTGTGTGTCTTCTCTCTGTGGGATAAACATGGACGTTCTGGTCCTATGCAGCTCCCACTGGGAAACACCTGGCTCAACAATGCAAGTTCCATTTTTATTTCACTCTTCAAATGGTGGGAATTATTTGAATAGCATGCAAACAGAAATAAATAATTCAGTACAAAGGCTGGGGAAAAAAACAAAACTGCTCTAGAAAAGTGTAAAAATCAATGTTGTTTTTTCTGGGGACCTTGTTCCTAGGGCTGCCTACTTGCCGAGTGTTGGTCAAGCCAGGAAAACACCAGGGGTCAACAGCACCTCTAGGATACTGAGCTCCCAGCAGAGCAAACAGTGAGGACGTGCAAGTCCTGGCTCCTTTGTCCCCTCCAGCCAGTTCTCTACAGGGTACATGGGAGGCAGGTTGGGGCAGTTATGCTGAGACCTTGGGCTCCACTGGAGGAAGCTGTGTGCATGGGGCTAGGGAGCAGAAGGCACAGGGGGAAACTGCCCTCCTTGTGTGGCTTGGACCCTTGGGTTACCAGGAAGGACAGGGCCACTTGGGCTGGGAAAGCAGGTTTCCTGGCCCTGGAGACACAGCCACACTGTCACCCACACCCAAGGCTTTGGGGCCTCCCTCCTTCCTTATTTGAAACACCATGGAAGAAAGATGGGCCTGACACCCCTGGGACAGTAGAGACTTTGTTAAGATCCTGGGATTGGGAATAGTCAAAGCCATAGAGCTCAGAGGTCAGGTCACTGCAGGCAAGTGACTCACCCCCACCCTGGGCTTATCACCCTTATTGGTAAGTGAATTATGGTTCTGATGGTTAAGACATAATAAATGGATACAGGAGCAAGACTTAGGCAATGGATGCGGATACTCTTTCTTCTTCCTTTTCCCTTTTCTTTCTTTCTTTTTTTTTTCTTTGGTATTGACTTGAATATTAAGAGAGCAAAGCTGTACACAGCACACCATGAAGAGCAGCACTACCTTCGTTCTCTGCATGTACAAACCAGTGAAGCTTGTGTGTGAAGACCCTGGCAGGAAACAGAACGGTGATTATCCTGGAATGCAGGCTTACCAGCTGGGGCCGTTTTTACTTTGTTCTTTATATTCTCTTAGGAGGTTTACATTTTCATGAGCAGACATTGCCTTTACAAGCAAGGGCATCATGAATTTGCTTCAGTTAACCAAGTAGAGGATACTGTATTTAAATATGTAAATTTCTGCCAGAGAATGCCCACAGTTCCCTCGTTTCTTGTCTACCTCTTAGGCTTTCTTTTAGAGTGCTTTCACTTGGAAAACAGGCTGGTGGCCAAAAGCTTGCTGCTGTGAAACCCTGAAGCCAGAGGGCTGAGGCTCTCCTAGTTGCTTACCACTGTGACCCTTTGGGAGCATTATTCAATCTCTATAAGTCCCTCAAATAACGCTTGGCTGCTACCTACTATGGAGTGCTTTGGGAGGGCACAGCAAGACCACCAGGCACACAGAAGCTCCCCTGGGATGCGTTAGGTCAGTCCCCAGGGCTGTTGGCCGCAATGGCGCTGTACGGAAGTTGTCACATGTTATCCTCTCATCATGTCATGAGCAGTTGAAACAGAATGTGAATGACTTGGAGATGTCTCTCATTTCCTGTGCCCACACCATGAAGTGGGCTTTATGTTCATGACAAGCATGCTGTATTTTGACGCTGACCCTGGAGAGAGTGTGAGGTCTGTGTTTGTCATTCACTTGTTCTTTTGAAGTTTGTACCAGGCTTGTAGCCTGGAGACCTCAATGGGCAAGAGGTCCCCACAGGTTAGACATTAAGAATGAATTTGTCAGCCTTATTAATGTGGAAAGATCTGAGGAAATCTAATGTCTTTGCACCTAAGAGCATCATTTAGGTGTGAAGCAGCACCACACCAAGGCCTGTTGAGGTCCCTTGCCTTGAAGTCTAGTCACACAGGTCCTCCCCAAGGCAGAATGCTTCTGAAACTCAAACTTGTTTCTGTCTAGCACTTTGGTAATCCTGGGAGCTTCATAATGCACCTGTACTCAGGGTAGTTCTGAAACAGGTCCTTGGATGTGATTTCTAAACCATGATTCCAGATTTAATTGTGAACCTCTGTGAACCCAACCAAAAGATGTTGCTCAGACGTCTCCCTGGCAACTTCAGCCCAGCACCTTGCCTCACACCAGAAGGAAGCACAGGCCTAGGAGCCCCTGAGACTGATGGAGTTGGGTCCCTCAGAGTCTTGATTCTGCAATGCCATAATCTGAAGACATTTCTGAATGCATATCTTCATTCTATAGCCTCAAGTTCTCATTTTCCTGTATCTTTCTTCTTTTTCTTCATTTTGACATCAGTGAAGACCCAAGTTGGAACCAGTTTTACAATTTTGATTGTCTACCACACCATACAATAAGCACAGACTAGTTAACCTGTCATGTGTCCTGCCTGAGGGATTTTCCCAGAGCTACCAGGAGCAACACTCTGACCCTATGATTTACATGCAAGTTTGAAATCTCCATTTCCTCATAGTTTTATGGGTCAGTGTCATCTTTTACAATGGCACTATAAAGGGCTTATAATGAGGGATTAGTGTAAATTTCACATGCTTAGTATGTGTACACACACACACACACACACACACACACACACACACATACACAAAATACTTGGCATTTAAATGCCTAGAAATCACAGGCATTTACTACTTTGCCTTGGTGGCTAAAAATAACAGACCAGTTCCAGCCCAGACCCAAACTGCACCGCTGGGAGCTGAGCCTGCGCACCCGCTGCGGGTAAGCTCCCTGCGCCCCTCTGCCCCGCCTCTGCGTTCCCAGGACTAACTTCCTGTTCCAGCCCAGACCCAAACCGCACCACTGGTAGCTGAGCCTGTGCACCCGCCGCGGGTAAGCTCCCTGCGCCCCTCTGCCCCGCCTCTGCGTTCCCGCGACTAACTT
>PVJA010039412.1:0-10928 GCA_004027025.1 Myocastor coypus | reverse complement strand
AAACACTCTAAAAAATGACCATTATCATTGATACCCAAATACATGTAAATATACCTGCTACAATTCCAAAAGTTTCTTGAAGAAAGATCTTTCCTGGAGCACAAACAGAAAGGAAATAAGCAATGTCAAAGAAATGTGTTCACCAAGTGATATGGCTCAAATTACCAGCTGAATCAACCACCATATGTATTAACTCAGAGAATCTATTTGAAAAATGAAGAACTGCTGAGTGTGTTGGTGCATTCCTATAATCCCAGCTACCTGAGAGGCTGGGGGAGGAAGATTATAAGTTCGAGCTCAGCCTCAGCAATTTAACCAGATCCTGTCTCAAAATAAAAATAAAAAGTGCTGGGATGTAGCTCAGCACTCCCTGGTTGAATCTCCAGTACTTACTTTAAAAAAATCATACAGAAAGGGAGCATATCCTTTCTGTCCTTCATATATTAGAACACTGGCACAACTAGACAGTTAATAAAAGTTGTATGAAGAACCACTGTAAATGTATCATCAAACTCTGTGCAGAATCCTTAAACATTGACATTTTCCTTCTTACCCACCTATCTATCCTCTTTTCCCCATTTAAGACTTTTTTGTTTAAGTGTTGGGGATTCCATCACCAAATTCTACCACCAGTACAATTGAAAAAGACATTTTCATAGGACTTTAGTAGGGAAAAGTACCTGTCACCAAGATATGCTGTTAATAAAACTGTTTTCACTTCTGAAGCTTTCTCTTCCTAGAATTATTAGGTTGAAACTTGGCCCCACCTTTAATCAGAGTCTGGAACAACTGCTTGAATGTACCAAGTTAAACAAAGTTATACAATGAGGTAATTTTTACAAAATGGCACCACTGTGTTAGTGTTGCCAATATGCTGTTCTCAGATCTCTATGTTCAGCAACTACCTAATAACACTTTCATGAGAACAGTTCTATCAACTATTTACCTGCCAGAGAAGTAAAGACAGGATTTAATTCTATCTCCAAAAGGTTCTAGAGTTGGTGGAAGACAAGGTAAGAATGTACTGGATATATGGATTACAGAGAACCATTCATTATTACTTAAGGATTATTTGTTTTTTGATGTTTCTCTTCTGTTTTTAAGGAAAAGCAGAAAAGAGATTTTTTTTTAAAAAGAAAAAAACTATTTTCTGTGTTCGTTTAGCATCCCAGAGTGACCTCTAGTATAGAACCCACCTTAGTAATGCTGTAAATTGTGTATTTGGCTCTGGTTTACCCATTTGATTTGAGGCTCCTTTAGAGTGGGATCATTTGTATGTTTGCCACCCACAGCAGGACTGACATAATAGACATTCAATAAATGTTTTATTAAATTAAAATAAGTCCCTAAAAAGAATTAAGTGGCACATTATATGTTGTTTTATTAATGCAAAATCACACACACACACACACACACACACACTATACACATGCTTTTTCTTCTGGCAATTTTCTAAGTTTCTGAAGGCCTACTTAAAGCATAATCATCCTCCATCAAGGCTATAACTCCACAGAACTTAGAAAACATTTGTTGAGGGGCATTTTCCTCTGTACCAATAAGAGGCCTCATAAGAAAGTATAATTTCACAGTTCCTATAACATTCATCTTTTGTTAATAGTATTATTTGCTATATGGATAATATTATTGCTATATGGATATATGCCATTTAACCACTTAAAGCAAAAACTAATGGGAAAGAAGCCCTCTCTTTTATTTATTTATTTTTTTTTGTGGGACCAGGGTTCGAACTCACGACCTTGCACTTGCCCAGCAGGCACTTGTGCCTCGGAGCTATCTCCCCAGCCCAAGCCCTCTCTTTTAAAAGGGGAATCCTCTTAGAGACCCGGCAGGATGGCTCAATGGTCTAAAGCACCTGCTTAGGAAAGCTTAGGCGGCTGCCGGGACCATGGTTCAATCCCCAGCACCACATGCTGCGCCAGCCCTGCCTTCAGGGCAGGCTGAGCCAGCCATAAAAATAAATAAATAAACAAACAAAAGTTCTGAAACAAGCAACCAAATAAAATAAAATTTAAAAAAAAATTTTAAAAGGGGGAATCCTCTTAAAAACTGATACAGTAACTCCCTAAGTGTCTCTCACTAACTTGAAAAGTCAAAGTTAGTAAAACCATCTGGATTAGGCAGGTTTTTGAAAGTAAGAATTAAGAACAGGACAATAGTAATTCAAATATATTTCATTGGATCAGTTAAAATAGTTGCTAGCATCTATAAGATTAAGGAAGAGTGTCAGCTGGTTACCTCCTTCCATCTACAATGTCAAGCTTTAGTATGTGGAGTCACAGTTACCTTATATGAACATCTGTATTTGTGAGTGGCTGGGTGTGGTGGTGCACACCTGTAATCCTCACACTCAGGCGGCTGAAGCAGGTCTGCTGTGAGTTAGAGTCTAGCCTGTGTGGGTTCAAAGCCGGCCTGAACTGCATAGCAAGACCCTGTCTCCAAGCAAAAACAAAGTAAAACAAAATTAAAACTATATATTTGTGAGTGAGCGGTGCCAACACAGATAGGTACAGGGTAATAATGCGGGGACAACAGAGCTGCAAGAACCCTTTAGATTCTCAGTACAGTTCAAAAGGATCTAAGTGTCTTAAATACAGCTAGGCTGGAGGAACAGAAGGGGAGGAAAGTTGAAGACAGTGGGAATGGCTGAAAATGCAGGATCAAGAACAACTGAATATTAAAATATTTCCCTAGGAGGATATTTTGACTTTTGATGAACTGCCACTTTCTCCCACTACACCAAAATATACATATGTACAGTTTAAAGATATACAGTCCCCACGCCTACGATCTCCCGCCCTCCAGCAGCAAGGGATTAGCCCTACACAACACTCCTACCCGGAAAGCAGCTCCAAGAACAGAGAGAAGAGCGGAAGATCAGGGTCTGCTCGACCCCCAATCTCGAGGGGGAGGGGCTCGCGCTCCTTGTACTCTGCCCGCCACAGAAGTCCCCGGAGAAAGAGCGTACGGAGGGGAGCCATGGTCTCTGCGCACTCTCCAGCTCTGGAGGAGGTGGAGAGAGAAGACCTTTACCTGGTTTAGTGCAGCCTTTTCTTTGAGCTGCTGTGCCACGGATCCCGGGCAGTGAGCCTCGCGCACCTGTCGCGACTAAGCGGCTGCACCTACAGCTCCTGCGGCCCCGCCCCGGTCCGGTTCAGAGCCCCGCCCCGGGCCCGCCCCTGTCACGCCCACCTCCCTCAGGGGCGCGCGCACGTCCCGCCTCCCGTGTGGCCTCGGGGCGGGCGTGCGCGCCGCTGGCTACGTGTGCTGCTCTCGTCGGCGTCCCCGCCCCCGGCGCACGCGTCGCGAGAGGCGTGGTTCTTTCTCCTGAGCCTGGGCCGGTCTCTGCTTGCCACTGGGACTTGTACGCGTAACCTTGGCCTCTGGGCTTGTCCTCTCTGTACTTAGCCCAAGGTTACCGCAGTTTGACTCAGGAGCCATTTGGAGGTTTGACTTAATTCAAGTACAGTATTACCATCTAGGCTCCAAGGCTGTCGGGGTAAGTTTTGTGCAGGAGGGTGATTTAGAAGAGGTCATTGTGCTGTGGCGGAAAGAGCTATACTTTTTGTCTCTGCCACTTGATTTGTGTTAAATCACCTCAGCGTACTAGAGCAAAGTTTCTCATTGAATGAGGGCGTTGGATGACAGCGGACAATGTCCACGTTTTCCAGTACTTCTTTTGTACATACACGGAGCTGTGGAAAAGGTTGAGATCCTCAGTAGTCCTGCCGTTTGGCCATCCCGTCCCCTGCCCTTCTAATTTTGTACCTTTGCCTACTGTCCTTTAATAATGTCCCCTTTCCTGTACCCCAAATATAGCAGAGTTTCAGATCACAAGTTCTCTGAAACTTTTTGGAATTTACAGAGTTTGGAAGGGACTGCTGGGCCATCACCAGCATACCATCCCGCAGCTGCTAGTAGGCCGGCCTAATCTATTGCTTATCAGAAGGCTAAAAGGACCTTCTTCTGATCCTTTTAGCTGCTGGTCATCTGCATCCTCCCACTCCTTCCAGCAAAGTGTTGAAATATGGTAAATTACTGTGAAGTTGTAGGCATGCGGAGGTATGTCTTCCCTAAGCATATCAAGACAGCATACCAGAAGCTGGCACTACAGTGGCACCCAGATAAAAATCCTGAGAATAAAGAAGCTGAGCAAAGTTCAAACAGGTGGCTGAGGAACGGGAGGTGTTTCCAGAAGCTAACAAATGGGACGTCTGTGACGAATATGGCAAAGGAGGATTAAATAGTGGTGGAGGTGTATGTCACTTTGACAGTATATTGAGTTTGGGATCACATTCTGGAACCAAATGATGTCTTCAGGAAATTGGGGGGGAGAGTTGAAATTTTCATTCGACTTCTTCAAAGATTCATTTGAAGCCGGGTGTGGTGGCTGAGGTGGGAGGATCAGTGACAGTTCGAGACCAGCCTGGGCTACAAAACTGAGCTCAAGGCCAGCCTGAACTGTACAGTGAGACCCTGTCTCAAAAAGACAAAAAAAAAAAGATTCATTTGAAGACATTTTGGGGAACTGAAGGGCCTCTGAGAAAAAAGCTATGGTACAGGTTCTTTTCTCCATCTTCAGTGGGTTTCTATCCTTTGGGGGTGGGTTTTCGTCATTTGATACAGAATTGTTGAGAATAGTCAAGAAAGAGTAGAAATTGAAGAAGATGGACAGTAAAAGTCCCTAATGATAAATGGTAAGGAGCAGCTGCTACGCTTGGATAACAAGTAATTCAACGCATGCATTTAACACAAATATGTTATAACAAGCACCATTTGAGGATTAACAGGAACTCCCCCCACCCCAGACTGGAGTTTTTTGAACTCACAACCTTGCACTTGCCAGGCATAGGAACTTTTTCTTTTCTTTTTTTTTTTTTTTTTTTTTAAATTTCAAATGAACTCAACTTTCAGTATAACTGTACCTAACGTATTTATAAACAGCTCATCATCAAAACCCCTCTTTGTCGTAGACTTTTGAGTTTATTGTGACCACATAGGACCTTTTTTTTTTTGTCTTTAAATTTGTAATCTAATCCAGACCCACGCAAAAAAAAAAAAAAGTTAAATTTATAATGTGTATGCACTTTGCTTTTATTAAATGTGATACGAGGTGTTTTTGTTTTTTTTTTTTTAAAGGAGCTGCTAGTGGTAAACATTTGTATTCTATTTACAGTCTTAAAGCAGTTAATCAAACTCAGTAGAACAATTACCAGTAACAGATATATAAGCCAGCCAATAGTTCCTCTCTCCTGTCAAATTTCCAGCCAATACTGATTTTTAATTTTTTTTTTTTTAGGTAGCTACAGTTATAAAAAAAAAAAAAAAACTTTAGGCAAAATTACCAGCTTAAGCATTGAAAGGTTCCTAAAAAAGGCAGCAGTCAAACCAGAAGTTTTAAGAGCCTCTGTGCCAGCAGCTTAGGCAGCAACATTGTTTTTCCTTTATCCTTTATTGATTTATTTACTTGGGGCCCAGGGAATTAGCAGCGTAAGTGCCTGCCTGGCAACTACAAGGTTCAGAATTCGATCCCTGGTACTGAAAGCAAAAAAAATTATTGATTTGGCACAGGGTCTCACTATGCAGTTGGGACTCGTACTGATCCTCCTGTCTCAGCCTCCCCAGTGCTGTGATCACAGGTGTGTACCACCATGCCCAGCAGCATTAAGCTTTATATGCTTAAATAGGTAAGTAAAAATATAAATTGATTTGCTAAAGCTAGACTTTGCTTTATTTGGGTATGTATAGTCACATGGGAGGTGCCTAGTTAGGTAAGCAATTGACTGAATGAAGATCAATGTAAAAGTAATTAGTTATGAGGATTTGCTGGGTACAGAAATAACCCTGGGATAATGGCCTATTGCTTATTTTGATTCAATAGTGTCAGGCAAAACTAGCAAAACAGAAGTAATACAGGAGGACCTAGTTATCTATCTGGTAGTCCTGGTTATAAAATCCAAGATTTGTATGTGTTAGGCAAGCATTTTACCACTGAGTTACATTCCCAGTTCAAATTCCAGGAAACATGTTGCCTTGCATATGGAATTCCCTAAATATATGTCCCCTACCCCAATTTTTAAAAATCAAGCCAACAGGGGCCCAGCAGGATGGCTCAGTGATCTAAAGTGCCTGCTTAGGAAAGCTTGAGCGGCTCCAGGGACCACGCTTCTATCCCCAGCATCACATGCTGCGTCAGCCCTGCCCTGAGGGCAGGCTGAGCCGGCCATAAAAATAAACAAACAAACAAAAGTTCTGAAACAAGAAAAAAAAAATTAAGAAAAAAATCAAGGGGCCCGGCGGGATGGCTCAGTGGTCTAAAGCACCTGCTTGGGAAAGCTTGGGCGGGTTCAGGGACCGCAGTTCGATCCCTGGCACCACATGCTGCGCCAGCCCTGCCCTCGGGGCAGGCTGAGCCGGCCATAAAAATGAGTGAATAAACAAATAAAGGTTCTGAAACAAGAATAAATAAATAAATAAATAAATAATTTAAAAATAATAATAATAAAAAATCAAGCCAACAAAAGCCCTTACTCTCTAACCAGTAAGTAAAGTGAAAAAGTTAATATTGATCAGGACTTTTGTTCTAGATTGGAGTCTGGATTAAACTTCTTACCATATAGGCAAATTAATTGGTCTCCTAAGCTTCTCTTTGAAAATAGAGCTCTTAGTACATAGTAGCTGACTTTTGTGTTTATAAGATTGGTTACTGAATTTTCTACAATTTTATAGCCAAAGTTAAGCACAACCATTATTAAAATCAAATTACAGTTCATAAGTGGTGGCGTATGCCTGTAATCCCAACACACACAGTTGGAGCAGGAGGATCACAAGTTTAAATCCAGTCTGCCCACATTAGCAACTTAGCAAGACTGTGTCATAAAATATAAAATAAAGCTTATAATTGGTTAATTTTTTAAAAACAATACTCAAAATTTATCACTGTGTCAAGTACTCTGTAGATTAAAATGATTTAAAGTAGCCAAGTATGAGGTCAAAAGTAATAAAATGTAGTTTATGAACAGTCATTGCTGTATGGCACATGTGTCCTATGTTGCATATGCTTTTTTCTTATTTTCTAGTTGGGCAAACAGATTAGCTAACATTAATTTCTTATCAGATCTTGGTTCAATGATACTTTAGTAAAAAGAAAATTTAATCAAATTACCACAAAAGTACTGGAAAAATTAAAGATTAGTATTATAAAGCATATTTCTGTATATTTTGTTTCTTAGCACCACAAAAACAAAGACAAATGAAAACTCCATGATTCTCAACTTGACTTTCTTTCTTTCTTTTTTCTTTTTTTTTGGCATCAGGAATTGAACTCAGGACCTTTGGGTTCACCAGGCAGGTGTTATGCAGCTGAGCTACCTCCCTGACCCTTTAGGTTTATTTTGGGTTTTTTCTGTATTTAGGACAGGGTCTGTAGGATCTCACTACATGGATCAGACTCAGAGTGATTCTCCTGTTTTCAGCTTCCCAAGCAATAGGATTATAGGTGCATACCACCATGCCCAGGGGTTGGGCTGGTCCATCTGGTCATGCTGAGGATTGAACCCCAGCCGCTGTGCTGTGCCTAAGCAGGCACTTTAGTCTGCTGAGCTATCAGGCTGGCCTTTGGCCCTTCCAGTTGAATGAACATTTGGTTAAGTTGAAAGTTTAGGGGCTGTGAGATAGCTCAGGGGCACAAGTGCCCACCTGGCAAGTGCAAGGTCTTGAGATTGATCCCCAGTTCCGCAAAAAAAAAAAAAAAAAGTAAGTTTAGGGATATTCCATTTAATAAAAATAAACGTAAAGCTCTACTTAAAAGTGTAGTACTGGGTTAGTGAGATAGCTCATCAGTCTAAAGCCCCTACTTAGGCAAGCTTTAGGCATCCGGAGGGACTACAGTTTGATCGGTGGCACCACACACTGCACCAAGCCCCACCCCCAGGGCAGGCTGAGCCAGCCAGAATATATTAAAGTATATTATTGTGGTAGGTAGCTAAATTAGATAGAAATATAGGCAGTTAAACAGGGCCAGGCCCTCAAGGATGACATGGAAGACAACACACTCCTCCATGGGCCAGATCTCAAGAGTAAACAAATACAGCTACATACTTCCCTAGAAATGGGCATCAGGGATTGATGTTCTAAGTAGGTATCAATCACCTTGAAAGAGGCCACTTGAGTCACTAACCCAACCCCTCAACAGGAAGAGACTGGATTTAATCTATTTTACCTGAGCAGTGATGCTTGTAATCTCATTGGTTACCCATAGTTTTGTCTCACCTCATGCCCACATCTTCTCCACAACCTTAAACACGCCTTACCACATGGTTTTCCTCTATAAAAGTTCCTGGAAGAGACAACTTCCCATGGGGACAACCAGCTCAGATCCTTCTCCTATTCCTTTCTCAGACAGCTTTCTTTCCCCCCAGTAAATCTATTCTGCTCATAACCCCTGTTTGTCCCTAAAATCATTCTTTGCTTTGAGAGAACACGAACCCGTCCCAGGTACTTTTCAGATTGGGAGATCATTTTTCCCTTGTATTATTTGGAGGTTTCCTACATCATTTTGGAGGTTGTTTACCCAGGATTGTTTTCCTTCTCCTTATATCATTACTAAGAATTAATGAATTTATGTTTTACCAGAAATAGCCTCTGTACATTGGTGTGTGTGCTGCTTGGGTTCAATCTCAGGGCCTTCTATATGCCATATGAGCACTCTACCAAGTTACACTTATCCAGAAACAACATTTTAAAATTTTTAAGAACTACCTCTCTGGCCTTAAAAAGAACTTTACCATTAATAACTGGTGGGGATGAAATTGTATCTCTTAAAGTGACATTTTAAAATATGAAATTAATTTGATCTTCAAGTTTTTATAGATTGCATAGAATTAATGTACAATCACTTCATATAGAAACTAAACCATAGCATTACTTTAATCAGCACTAAAAGCTAAAAGATTTCATCTTAATGAATTTGAGGATGAGAATGATAGTTCAATTGCAAATCATATATTAGATATATCATATATCAAATATTTTGGAAAAACGTAACAGTTGTCAAATCATTATTGTTGAATTGAAACCATAAATTGACTATAGGTGCAAAGGTTCAGAAAATCAGTGAAAGCATGTAGGATCAGTGGGCTGTAAAACAATGAAATTCATGAATATTTTGCTAGGTTGTTTGTTACATGTATACACACTCTTTTAGGATGCTTTTGTTATTTGTTTGGTACTGGGGATTAAAGCCATGGCCTTTACTCTAAGCTGCATCATCACCACCCTTTTTTTATTTTTTGAGACTGGATCTCAATAAATCACTGAGTTGACCGAGGTAGGTTTGAATTTGCAATTCTGCTTCAGGCTGTCAAGACTTCTGGAACTGGGGGCATATGCCTATGATCTCAGCATTCGAGAGGCTGAGGCAAAATTGTTACGAGTTTGAGGCCGGCCAAGGCTACATAGTGAGCTGAAGGCCAACCTGAACTTCATACTAATGTACTACCTAAAACAAAACAAAAACAAATAAACAAAAAAAATCTGGGATTATGGGCATGAGCTACCATAGTCAGTTTATACATTCTTTGTACTAGAAAAATTTTTATAAACTGTCTTCCTAGAGAGCTGGTTGTTTGTCAGTATATCAATAAGTGTATTTAGGTATGATGTGAAAGTCAAATTAAAAAATCTATACAGTTTTGGAAATGTGGCTTAGTGGTAGAACACTTGCCTGCCATGTACAAAGTCAAGGGTTCAATCCCTATACCACACAAAAAAAAAAAAAATATATATATATATATATGTATATATATATATTACATATATAGTGGTATTACTCATTATAGAGCTGATAAATGTTAATTCTAAGGGGTTGAGGGCATAGTTCATTAGTAAGAGCCCTTGGCTAGCACTTGGCCCTTAATTTAATCCCCATCAACTATACTTTTCTAATAGGAATTACAGGTTCACTCATTAAGTGGCTTCCAGGAATTCCACAAATAACATTTCTTATTCATTTGACAAACTGTGAATATAAATTGCTGTTCTTTGCTCCCCATTTAGTACATAAAGGGACAATCCATTAAGCATTTAGTAAAATGAAATCTCTCATGTCCTTAGGGATAAAGCCAAAGAAAAGTCTTCTCAAGCAGGTGCAAGAGCTAGGGTTTCCATCATCAGACCTGCCATGCCAGCCCAAAACCCAACCCAGGGGTGTACTGAGCAGAATTTGAGACTGGCTGTGGTGGTGCATGCCTGAAATCCCAGCTCTTGGGAGGCTGTAAACAGGCAGATCACTATGAGTCCACCGTGTAAACCCTCCCCTAAAATACAAAAAAAAAAAAAAAAAAAAAAAAAAAAAAAAAAAAAAAAAAAAAAAAAAAAAAAAAAAAAAACCCCACAAAGGAAAGTCTTCTAAAAATTATGGTCTCAGTGTTAGCATGATTGCCTAGCATGTGTAAGGCCTTGGATTCAATCTCCAATAACACACACATTATTACATTGATGTCAAAATTACAACAGATTTAATTAATTTAATGGGCTTATATTTGTGATTCATTTTGTGGTGTGTTATGGTTTATGTCTAGTTGTCCCCCCAAAGCCTCATGGAGTCATTGGGCGAGGACTTCTAGAGTTTGAGACTTGATCCATGATCCCTGGGATTATAGGTTTTAGTACTGATGGGATTATGGGTGTAGCCTAGGGTGGGAGCTAAGGCGGAGAGCCTGAATGTAATATAAAGAGAGACAGAGAGACAGACTGTAGCTCGAGCTGGTGCTGCTGCTCTGCTGCCCTGTTTGGTTGGCTGCCTCTGCCACCATTTTGCTGCTGTTCTGCCGCCTTGAACTGGATTCTCTCCACCGTGCTCCACTCAGCCTTGTGCCAACCGAATATGGACTGAAACCTCCACAAACTGT
>PVJA010039411.1:0-19149 GCA_004027025.1 Myocastor coypus | reverse complement strand
GGGGCCGGCGGGATGGCTCAGCAGTCTAAAGCGCCTTCTTGGGAAAGTTTGGGTGGCTTCAGGGACTGCGGTTCGATCTCCGGCACCACATGCTGCGCCAGCCCTGCCCTTGGGGCGGGCTGAGCCGGCCATAAAAATGAGTAAATAAACAAATAAAGGTTCTGAAACAAGAAAAAATAAATAAATAAAATTAAAAAAAAAAAGAAGACAAAATACAAACTAAAAGGTGGCCAGTTGTACCAATGTTACAGAGAAAAGGAAATTTCACAATAGGTTTATCATTAACATTCAGAGAGGCAGAAAATACATGAATAAAATAATTAAGGCCAACTAAAGATTAAGAAAACTCTGAAGGGTAAAGAGGAAATCTCCTAAAAAGGGAAATGACAGGTTGAAACAGAAAAATAAACAAAATTTAAAAGAACCTAAGAAGGTCCAAAATTGGAATAGTAGCAGTGATCTATAAAAGGTGAACAGAGACCCAAAAATCTGAGAAAATTTTGTGTTTTCAAATTGAAAGGACACAGGACTTAGAAAGTATACCTACACAAGGCACACTCAGATTTCCACGGACAGAAAAGTAATATGCAAACAACTCTGTATCAGCTGGCTTTGGATTTCAACACCCAGCAGTAGGAATAACTGGTTCTGAGGCAATGTCTTCAAAATTATTTCTAATACAAATTCCACACCCAGTCAGTCAAACACACTCCAAGAACAGAAATCTTTCCAAACATTTATCTCTGAAGAATTCCTTTGCCCAAAGAAATTACTAGGGAATGTACAAGGCAAAGAGAGCAAAAGGAAATAAAGGTTCAATGAAGATCAGCTCAGTGGGGCCCAGCGGGATGGCTCAGTGGTCTAAAGTGCCTGCTTGGGAAAGCTTGGGCGGCTTCAGGGACCTCAGTTCGATCCCCGGCACCACATGCTGTGCCAGCCCTGCCCTCGGGGCGGGCTGAGCAGGTCATAAAAATGAATGAATAAGCACATAAAGGTTCTGAAACAAGAAAATAAATAAATAAATAAATAAAAATTAAAACAAAAAACAAAACAAAACAAAAAAGATCAGCTCAAGACTGACTGACAGGGGACCTGGCAGGATGGCTCAGTGGTCTAAAGCGCCTGCTTAGGAAAGCTTGGGCGGCTGCAGGGACCGCGGTTCGATCCCGGCACCACATGCTGCGCCAGCCCTGCCCTCGGGGTGGGCTGAGCCAGCCATAAAAATGAGTGAATAAATAAACAAAGGTTCTGAAACAAGAAAAAAAAAAAAAAATTCTTAAAAAAAAAAAAAAAAGAACCATTAAAAAAAAAAATTAAAAGACTGACTGACAGAAGAGCCTGATGTGATGGCCAGGTACAGACTTAGCAAGCAGCTTGTCCACAGTGAACAAGTTAAAAAGCTCCAAAAAAGATACAATGCATACAAAAGCCAATGCTTCTCAATGTGTTCTGGGCAAGTTTAGATAAATATGAAAACATGTGGTATAGAAATAAAGGAATGCAGAATCTGAGAAACTATCAGAAGGGGAAAGGAAAATACTAAATCCAAAAGAAAAAAGAGTTGCATATGGAGGCAAAGTCCCAGCACCTATAATTTAAGAGGAAGTTTGATTTATGGTTTGCAGAGGAATCAGCCCATGGCTGAAAGGCTGCAAAGCAGAAACAGAGTGGTGAACACACAGGGCAGAGAGGAGCTGCTCCATCATGGTACCAGGATGCACACAGACAGGACCAGGGGCCAGAACACAGCTCCTGGTCAGGCCCCAGAAACCTGTCTCTAAGCAGCACATGCACCTGCACCTCTCCAGTGGAGTTACTCATGATCCAGTCACTTGCCCTGCATCCTTTTTCTCAACATGGGGAGTGGGGGAGGGTGCCTTTAGAGTTAATCCTACACAAACTAAACTTATCTCCTTTATGTTGTGCATGTTGGGAATTTTGCTTCTGTGAAAGGCAAGGGTCTAACACCAAACTAAGATGTTTTTGCCTTTAATTATATTAGCATACCATAAAAATGAAAACTAAAACAGGGAAATTAAAAATGTCTAGGAACATGCTACATACTTTCTACCAATTCAAAGTCCTCTTTACTACTTCCTTGAAGTGACCAAAAACCAGTCTTTTAAGAAATAAAAAATCCAAAAATAGCACCCTATCCTAGCCGGGCATGGTGGCATACACCTGTGATCCCAGCACTTATGAAGCTGAGGCAGGAGGATCACTGCAAGTATGAGAACAGCCTGGGCTACAAAAGTGAGCTCAAGGCCAGTCTGAACTGCACAGCAAAATCCTGTCTCAAAAAGAAAAGAAAAAAAACAAAACAAAGCAAACAAACAAACAAAAAACCCTATCCTGAAACAAACTACATTCAAATGTCAATGAAGAATTGAAGCAGAGAGCCTAACAGTCTAAGAATATTCAATAGCCTGGAGTACTGAAATAGCAGTAAAAAAAAAAAAAGTGAGGAGTTCCTAAATATTTCATGGTAAAAATCTTCAAGAAGTATCAGTAAATCATAGACTGTGTGCTCACATTAACATAATACACAAATAAGATGCTGACACTCAGTCCTCAAAGAATAGAGCGAAACCCAAATTGTCTCTTCCTAGCCTATTCAGCCTCTCAGAAGTACTGTTAATCACAGGCCAGGGAGATATCTTAATGAAATAAGTGTTTGCCTAGCAAGCACAAGGTCCTAAGTTCGATCCCTGGTGCCGCACAGGGGGCAAAAAAAAAAGTACTGTTAATCACAGTATTCCAAGCACTAATTGTGCTAAGACATTATTTGCTAAATAAGCATAAAGTGACTTCAGCTATATCTTATTAACATTTTAAAAATCCAGCAAACAATGTACCTTGATTTTAGCTCTGAAAAAGGTCAACATAAATGATACGCTTAACTAATTTATTTGCTGCTGTATGCAATTATTTCAAAGTACAATGTGCATGTTACTTTAGGTCTTACCTGTAAGGTTTTATATAAAGAAGCCAAAACTTCAGGCTTAAAAAAAGTATTCCTTCAAAAACACTATTTTGTCCATGGATGGATGGATGGATAAAAAATAAAAAAGTGGTATGTGCATATACATGGTACATACAAGGAATATCGTTTGTCCTTGAAACAGAATGAAACCCTATTTGCAATAGCATGGATGCATCTAGAGGCCATCAGGCTAAATGAAAAGGCGAGGCACAGAAAGACTATGTGACTCTCACCTATGTGTGGAATGTAACAGTGTGGAACTCATAGGGCAAAAAGACAGTTGCCGGGGCTGCAGAATCTTGTTGAAAGGGTACAAAGTTTCAGGTACAAAGGATCAATAAACTGTAGAGAAATATTTCACATTAGGTAACTGGGCTTCAGACTTATAACAAAAAGGTAAGTAAAGCCGAAGAAAAATTAACTTTTTTTTTAGTACAGGGTCTACAGGACAACCTCACTATGTAGATCAGACTCTACATAGTGTAATGGTTCTGTTTTCAGCCTCCCAAGTGCTGGGATTACAGACATGCCACCATATCCAGTCCCAATTGCTGTCTCAGCACACCCTGGGGAAGGGGCTAGCACAGCGTGCTGGGGTACTGCACTCTGCCTGAGCAAGCACTCTTGAGTCCACTGAGATACCTGGCCAGCTCATGAAAACTTTAAAATGAATATGGTTGGGTCCTCTTTTTTTGGAGACAAGGTCTCACTGTGTAACCCAGGCTTGCCTCAAATCATGTTGCACCTCCTGCTTCCACCTCCAGACTGGTGAGATTATGGGCACAGGCCACCAAGCCTCACTGATTAGTTTAAAAAAAAAAAAAGTTTAAAACTCACAACAGGCTTTCCACACCACATAAGCATGAGGCAAGATACATGCCAATATATATAGCCACTAAAACACAGTGCATTTTGTACCACTAATTATACCCTAGAATTGTGTTAACTAAAGGTCTTTTTAATAGCTGGCCATTTCTGTTGGGGCATGGTGGTGCTCTTCTCGGATCCCAGCACTCAGGATCAGGAGTCTGAGGCAGGAGATTTCCCCAAAGCTCCATAGAGCATATGCAAGTTCATGGTGGACAAAGAAAGTTAGCAAAAGCTGTAAGGGACCTTAACAGTATTTTTCTGCTCCTTTTATGTTATCCAGACTACGCAGGGTGGGCAGCACTCACACCTTTAGTCCTAGTGCCCCTGAACCCAGCCCTGCAGCCTAAGTCAATCCCTGCATCACATACTCTACACCCAGCCACCTCTGCAAAACCCCACCTATGACTGCGAGGGGCTTTGGGGGACAGCTAGACACAAGCCGTAACAGCCAGCACTGGAGAAACAGCATCTGTAGCACTAGACTCAAAGCCCACAGAAACCTGATCAGGGATGGAAAGTTCAGGTTCAGCCAGCTGTGCAAGCAGGCTGGCAATTGAGATCTGGGTCTCAGTTTGGTAAACTGGTTTTCTTTCTCCTGCAGCAGTGCTACCATACCTCCCCTGCACACTGAGACAGCCTTATGCATCTGCTGAGCATAAGACTGACATTAAGGACATGGTTCTGGGTGGCCTCCACCAAAAAATGGGAGTGGCAATCTGCTGGGACTGCTACGCACAGAGCAGAGGGAATAAGATAATAGTATAAAATAGAATGTTTTTTATGATAGTGCAACAGACCTATGAAAGTATCTATTTAGACCTAGTTGTTAAATGTTATGCACAACACAAAGGAAATGTGCCTGCTGGGTGGGCTAAGGGAAGCCAAATCATGAACAGCCTTTAAAAACTAGGTATAGACTGTACTTAATGCTCTGGATAAACAAAGCCACAGCAAATTATTTTTCGAATACCATGAGGGGAGAATAATTATTGCCATTTTGTGTTCCAAGATACTGAGGTTCAGAGCCTTTGTGCAGTTAACCTATACCATGTCACTTAGCTACTAATTGGCAGGATTTGGATTCAACTTCTACATTCTAAAGCCTACTCTCCACAAATGACCTGTGATCAAAGGTGATGAATGCTTCCTTCAAACTAGTGTTTCTGGGCCGAGAACCTGGAACTCGGGCACTTTTGGGTCATGGATATGGATATTAAAGTCAGGAGGATAGCATCAGACTATATAGACAGCCAAAAGGCAAGTGTCCAGCTGAAGAGAATTGTGGTGAGCTTGAAGGGGAAGAGAAGTTTCTCTGCTTACGTCCTGGTCGGAAGGAGTGAAAGAAAGCAAGAAGTTAACCAGAGCCCAAGGACAGCTGCAGGCATATTACCATCTGGGAAGAGATAAAAGTAGGGCAGGATTAAGCATCATTTCCTCTCTAACCAGAGTTCCCTGGGAAGAGCAGAAAAGCTAGGACCTAAGGCAAAGGGAAGGCTGAGCTAGAGCTGACACAAGTACTGTCTGGCCAAGAGTGTTCAGTGAGGTAATTGCTATTAATCAGTCTCGCTTCCCTTAACACTTGCTGCAAAATTCTAACAAGATACACAAAAATAGTAAAAGACATTCTCATCAAACTGCAAGCTAAGAGGTAGTCACAATAATAACCAAAATACAAAGTCAAGTGGGTATAGTACACACCTATAATTCTAGTAACCTGGGACCCTGAGGCAAGAGAATCCAGTGTTTGGGCCCAACCCTGACCACTTGGTGAAACCTTGTCTCAAAAAGTAAAAATGGAAAAAAAAAAAAAAAAAAGTAAAAATGGGTTGGGGCCAGGGAGATAGCTCAGTAGAATAAGCACCTGCCTGGCAAGAGGTCAACCCCTGCCCCCTCCCCCAAGGGGGTTGTGTGTGGCTCAGAGTGAAAGTCCTGGGTTCAATCCCCAATATCAATACAAACAAAAGCAAAGTCAACTTTGGCTGATGGGTAAAGTGGAGTGGCTGGGAGTTCAAATGAGGGAGAGTCAAGAGATAAAGAGGCTGGAGGATCAATGTGAGTTTGAGACGTGCCTGGGCTACAAAAGTGAGCTCAAGGCCAGCCTGAACTGCATAGAGACCCTGTTTCAAACACACACACACACACACACACACACACACACACACACACACAGAGAGAGAGAGAGAGAGAGAGAGAGAGAGAGAGAGAGAGAGGAGAGGGAGGGGAAGGGGGGAGACAGAGAGGGAGGGGAGGGAGAGAGACAATTCCTAGATCTCTCCAGCCCACCCACCCAGTTTGCAAATACAAGCTCCCTTTCCTTTCCACTGTGACAAACTGAGGGGCAGGGATGGGGTCCAGAACACGTTTCCCAAATGACAGCCTCAGTGTTGTAGGTCAGTGCTTCTTAGAAAAGTAGTAAGAATCAGGAGAAAAGGGCAAGATGTTGCATTTTTTCACACATTTTAAAGTTTGTCTCCCCCCCACCCCCTTAGTGGGGATAGAACTCAGGATCATCTGTTTCCAAGGCAGGTGCTTATACTCCCCAGACCTTTTTCATAAATTTTATGTGATCTAATATGAATGTGTTTTCCTTTGCTCTGATATTACGTCGTTCATAGTTTGATACAAATTATTCTCCCTTTTATAAAAACCTGATAATGGTAAACAGTGTTTCTTCAATGTCCTTGGCAAGAAAAAAAAAAAAAAAAAGTAGCCTTCCATTGGCAGCTATATGGCAAAACCCCCATTGCACTGCAGGCACTGCCTATCTGCCACACAGGAGACTGGAAGGCGGAGAGGGCATGTCTCAGGCTTACATGGTCAGAATTTCTCAGTGGCCCTCAAAAGCCTACTGCTGCATCATTCAGATTCCTAAGAGGAGCACACTACAGAAAGTTTTCCTAAGCACCTGAAGATCTCCAAGAGGGAGAAAGAACAGAGCTTAGAACTCCCCATAGACAGAAAGGCCTGTCTGTCTCTCATCTATGACTACTGAGACAAGACTGTCAAACATTAGGTGAAGTAAAAGCTGTGTGCCAAACACTTCCTAAATAAGTGAAGTGCGATTTACCTTGAAGGTATCTATCCCCAAGCTCACGGGAGCCCCAAAGTGTAGGTTGTATAAACAGCACCTCACAACTTATCTTGCTATCCTTTACTCTCTCAAACTTTAACTTTCTGAACATGAAAATTTCTACCTTTGCTTTTTCCTCATTTCATTTCATTTTATTTTATTTTATTTTATTTTATTTATTTATTTTTTTTTTTAGTGGGACTGGGGTTCAAACTCACGACCTTGCACTTGCCCAGCAGGCACTTGTGCCTCGGAGCCATCTCCCCAGCTCCCTCATTTCATTTTAGAAATAGATCTGCTTCTCTTCAATACAAACACATGATCTTTATCAACTTCATCTTTCTTAGTAAATCTAACATTTGGTTACAAAAAGTTCAAACTTTCCCATGTAGGGGAAAATATGCACTCCATAAAATAAACAAATAAAGCCTATAAAACATACTCTGAAGCCCCTTGGCCCCCTTCAAGCTCCTAGGCTAGCTTTGTCCTACCCCTCAATTCCATCTTTCTGGTGGTGCCCAGTATACAAACAAACCCCTCTACATGCAATTCAATTCTAATTCCCCTCTCTTGGAGGCCACTAACAACCTTCCAGTTTCAAAACTAAATCAGCAATCATGCTCTCAGGTACTGGGTAGCCCTGCCTTCTTGAAGCTTTCCTGACATTATATGGTTCTCTTATTTCTAAAACTCCTGCTCTCATCTTCTGAAAGTCCTTTCCCTGCCAATACATTAGAAACAAGTCCAAGTGAAGCTTCCATTAAGCTGGTATAAGGATTAGTGTTTCAAGGAAGAGTTTGGATATGTAATGGCCAAAATGACCTTACTGGGAATAAGAAAAAGAAAGAAGGCAAAGTTGGGACCTGACATAAATCTAGTAAGAACTCTTCACTTGCTCTAGGAAAATAAGGCCTTAAAACACAATTACAAGGCCCGGTGGAAAGGCTCAGTGGTCTAAAGCGCCTGCTTGGGAAAGCTTGGGCAGCTTCAGGGACCGCGGTTCGATCCCCGGCACCACATGCTGTGCCAGCCCCGCCCTCAGGGTGGGCTGAGCTGGCCATAAAAACGAGTGAATAAACAAAGCTTCTGAAACAATAAATAAATAAATAAATAAATATTTAAATATTGAAAAAAAAAAAAAAAAAACAATTACAAACTGTGTTCCAAGATGGGGAGAAAAGGCTTTAATGCCCCTCAAGTCGCTTTCAAAGAAAGGGTCACTCTGGTTAGAAAGCTTCGCACTTCTTAGTATAAGGGAACTAAAGCTACCTTTGTTTTGCTTACTTGAAGACAAGGCTAATGAGTCTGCTTCTCAAAGTCAAACTTTAACATGTATGTATGTATGTATGTATGTATGTATGTATGTGTTATGGCCAGCTCAGCCTGCCCCAGGGATAGGGGCTGGCACAGTATGTGGTGCTGAGAATCGAACCTCAGTCCCTGCAGTTGCCTAAGTTTGCCTAAGTCGGTGCTTCAGACCACTGAGGTATCTGGCCAACCCTAAATCCAACTTTGAAGGGACCTTATGGAGTATGCAGTGTCTTTAAACGCTAAAGCACTATTTATATGCACAGAATTATTTTTAAAGCAACAGCTGTACATTATTTCAACAGAAATGACTGAGTATCAACAACAGCTGTCACAAAAATGTAGTGCTATATTTTTATTTTCCACTAACAGTTAATCGCTTCACTATAAAAATAAAATTTGATACAGTGAAACACCACATAATTAGTAAGTATTATAATGAAATACAACAATACAAAGATATATTCTGGCAGGGGCTCAATCCTCAGCGTGCCCTCACTGGCCCCACCCCTGGGGCATAGTGAGATAGTGATTGAGACTGGGCATGGTGGTGCCCACCTGTAATCCCAGCTCTTTGGGAGGCTGAACACAGGTGGGTCACTATGAGTCTAATCTATGTAGTGAGACTCTGTAGACCCTATGGACCCTTACAAACAAACAAACAAACAAACAAATAAATAAGTATCTTCTATCATCGCAAAAAATTTCAACTGAGCTAGTAAGAAAGGTGGAAATATTTGATATAGGAGGTAAACTTTAGCTAATCAAATATGAAAAAAACATTTTCAAGATTTACTTATTCATGCCCAAACAACATGAAATACAATTTCACCACTACACAAAAAAATTCTACTTTTATTACATACTACTATGTGGAAATTTGAAAACTACTTATTTTAGATTTAGTCTGACAAAATAATTACAACTCTGAAGTAATACAAATTACACTTGAAAATCCTAATTCATCAGAAAACCTGTTCATAAAAATAAAACCTCTGTAGGCATTTATTTTTCTCATAAAATATTATCAGGTTGATCAAATGAACTCATCATGTATTCATTAAAAGCAAAATTTATCCAGCTAATTCTCATTAACTTTAGAACTTTCCTCCATGAAAACAGTATCGTGAACTGAATGCAATTTCTTGGCTTTTGTAGAAGCCACAGAAACTCCTTATAGCACCTGCAAATTCACACTGTTCCTTTACTACCCTCTTTGAACAGAACAGGTCCTGTTATATCAGACCTTTATATGAGATTAGTTGTTTGTACCGAAAAATAAAGGATAAGGACGTAGCTCAGTAGTATAAAGGTCTGCATCCTCAATGCACAGCAGAGAGAGAGAGAGAGAGAGAGAGAGAGAGAGAGAGAGAGAGAGAGAGAGAGAGAGAGAGACTGAGACTGGTATCTGGGTATGTGTGTGTGTGAACCAAAAGAGGTTCAACCAAAAAAAATACTTAGGAATCAATCTAACAAAAGAAGTAAAAAACCTCTATATTGGAAACTACACTATTCTGAAAAAGGAAACTGAAGAGGGTACCACAAAATGAAGATATCCTGTGCTTATGGATAGAAAGAACCAATGTAGCGAAAACAGCCCTACTGCAAAATTGTACAGATTTAACGCAATCTCAATCAAAATACTATTGGCAGAGCTTGCCAGATAGCTCAATGGACTAAGTGCCTGCTTAGACAAATGCAGGGATTACAGTTTGATCACCACAGGCCATGTCAGCCCCGCCTCCAAATGTCCTGAGCCCACCACCTAGACTGGGCATGGTGATGCTCTTCCTATCATCCCAGTGCAGGGGAGGCTGAAAACAGGAGGATCACTAATGTAGTGAGACCCTGTACCAAATACATTAAAGAAAAAGAAACATACTATTAGCATACCTCACAGACTAAGAAAACATATCTAAATTCATTTGAAACCAGGAGAGACCTAGAATAGCAAATGTAACTCTAGACAAAAACAAGGCAGAAGGCAACACAATCCCTACCTTGAAGTTATTTATATTACAAAGATACTGTGATAAAATCACCACAGTACTGGCAGTAAAACCAAAACAGATTAGAGTCTGGGGAGATAGCTCAGTAGAGTAAGCTCTTGCCTGGCAACTTCAAGGGCCTGAGTTCAATGCCTGGTCCCACAAAAAAAGAATAGAAGATGTAAAAACAACTTTAGACATAATCAGCCACCTTATCTTTGACAAAGGTGACAAACACTCACTAAAAGAAAAATAGCCTCTTTAAGAAATAGTGTTGGAAAACCTGGCTCTGTACATACCCAAGATTAAAACTGGATCTATGTCTTTCACCATGCACCAAACTAAATTGGAAATGGATTAAAGATCTAAACATTAAAATGAAAGCATTACATCTGCTGGAAGATGGAATAGGTAAAACTTTTAAAGACATTGGTATAGACAAAAACTCTATGTGGTGGCACTCGGGAGGCTGAGGCAGGAGGATCAGTGCAAGTTCAAGACCAGCCTGGGCTACAAAAGTGAGCTCAAAGCCAGCCTGAACTGCATAGTGAGACCCTGTCTCAAAAAAAGATAAAAAGACAAAACAAACAAACAAACAAAAAACCTCTATGAATAAAACATCAATCTCACAGCAGCTATCACAAAGAAGCAAAAACTGGAATCTCATTAAAAAGTCTTCACAAGCAAAAGAAACTAACGAGGTAACAACATAACCCAAACTTGGAAAGAATTTTAGCTAATGTGTTTCTCAGAAAAAGGACTTATATCTAAAGCATACAAACAATTTTAAAATATCAACCCCCAAAATTCAAAGACCCAATTCAAAAATGGACATCTAACATCAATACACGCATCTCAGATGAAGAAATACGGATAACAAATACACAAAACAATGTTCAACATCACTGGTCATTCAAGAGATATAAATTAAAACACTCACATTCTATCTCACCCTAGAAAGAATGGCTTTCATCAAGAAATCAACCAATTACAAATGTTGGAGTGACTGTAGCGAAAAAGGAACCATTCTCCACTGCTGGAGAAAAGTACAGACTGGTGCAACCACTATGGAGATCAGGGTGGGGACTCCTAAGTAAATAAAAACAAAAATAAAAAAACAAACAAAAAGTCTAGGATTGGAGGTCCCATTTGACCCAATTACTCCCCTTCAGGGTATCTTCCAAGAACAATCAATATCATCATACCACAGTCCACAGTGATATATGTATACTCATGTTTATGCCAGTACAATTATTTTTAATATAAAAAACCATTTGTTTATTTGGTATAGGGTCTCCCTACAGAGGTAAGACTTGTAGTAATCCTATCTCAGGCTCCCCAGCACTGGGATTACAGGCATGCACCATCAGGCCTGGTTTCGTTGGCATGGCACACTGTGCCTGGGGTTCCAGGGGTGGCACAGCATGTGGTCCTGGGGATTGAGTCTGTGTCCTTGTGCTTGCCAGACTGGTAGGTGCTTAGACCATCAAGCTATCTCCCCAACCTTATACCAGTGCAATTTGTAATAGCAAGATTTTAGAAAACAGGAGCCAGGTGTGGTGGTGCATGCCTGTACTCTCAGCACTTGGGAGGCTGAGGCAGGAATGCAAGTTGGAGACCAGTGTGGGCTACAAAAGTGAGCTTAAGGCCAGCCTGAGCTGCATAGCAAGTCAAAAAAAAAAACCACCAAAGATTTTAGAAAACAACCCAAATGCCCATCAACCAAGAAATGGATAAAAAAAAAAGATGTGGTCGTCATATTTAAGACTTTCATAGGTAAATGGATGCAACTTGAGACCATATGCATAAGTGAAATAAATCAGTTGTTTAAGCACTATATTATCTCCCTAGTATACAATCCAAAAGGTACAACAGATATTGTGAAAGAGAAAAAAAACTGCTCAAAAGAAAGAACTGGGATGGGGAGAAGAGGAAAAAATAAACAGACATGTTTTGTAACAGTTACATGACTAATTTCTATTAGCCATTGAAAAGGTTTGCACTGATATTTTTAAATCAATTTTTCATGCCTACATCCTGTAATCTGAGCGACTACTTTGAAGATAATGTATTAACCACTGTTACTCTATCTTGCCTTTAAATTGTTATCATTTTTTCTCTTTAAATAAAAAGAGAGGGCCTGGTGGGATGGCTCAGTGGTCTAAGGCGCCTGCTTGAGAAGGCTTGGGCGGCTTCGGGGAACGCGGTTCAATCCCTGGCACCACATGCTGCGCCAGCCCTGCCATTGGGGCGGGCTGAGCAGGCCATGAAGGTGAGTGAATAGACAGGGGTTGCGAAACAAGAAAAAAATAAATAAATAAAATTTTAAATAAATAAATAAAAAGAGAAAGGGGGGGGGAACCTGGCTGCCCACATACCTGCAAGGCTATAGGAGAGTTAAAGGCAACGAGTGCTCCTCACTGAGTTCTCAACTTTAGGCTCCCTCACTTTCAGACAGGCTTTCTACACATCATGGTTTGAAAAAGATAGACACAAGAAGTCTAGGACACACACACACACACACACACACACACACACACACAAACCCAACAACAACAACACAAACGAAACAAAAAATTTAGGGCTAGGGAAATAGCTCAGTAGAATTAGCACTTGCCTGGCAAGCTCAAGGGCCTCAGTTTAATCCCTGTCCCACCAAAAAAAAAAAAAAACAAACAAACAAACAAAAAAAAACCAAACAAACAAAAACACAAAACCAACAAAACAAGAAGTCTAGGACTTCTACTCATTTAAAAGCTACCCTACTAAAAGGGTAACTTCTGAAAAAGTAGCCCCTCCACAGTACTTCTGCCATGGCTCTTATCAATTCCAACAGGTCAAATACTCATTCTGAAACAATCTCTGCGGAGAGAACAATGAAGTGCTCTGGTGAGATGGGCTTGGGTTATGGTTGGGTGGGACAAACCTGAATCTCACACAATGGAAAGGATTACTGATACACACTTGTAATCCCAGCACTCAAGAGGCTGAGGCAGGAGAACTACTGCCAGTTTAAGATCAGCCTGGGCTACAGAGTAAGTTCAAGATCAGCCTGAACTACTCAGCAAGACTCTGTTTCAAAAAACAAAGGCTAGGGCCTGGCAGGATGGCTCAGAGGTCTAAAGCACCTGCTTAGGAAAGCTTAGGCGGCTGCAGGGGCTGCAGTTCAATCCCCAGCACCACATGCTGCGCCAGCCCTGCCCTCGGGGCAGGCTGAGCTGGCCATAAAAATAAATAAACAAATAAAGGTTCTGAAACAAGAAAATAATAATAATAATAATAATAAATTCTTTAAAACAAGGGCTAGGGGCCTGGAAGGATGGCTCAGTGGTCTAAAGCGCCTGCCTAGGAAGGCTTAGGCAGCTGCAGGGACCGCGGTTCGATCCCCGGCACCACATGCTGCGCCAGCCCTGATCTCAGGGCAGGCTGAGCCGGCCATAAAAATAAATAAATAAGCAAAAAAAGTTCTGAAACAAGAAAAAATAAAATAAAATAAAATAATTCTTTTAAAAAAAAACAAAACAAGGGCTGATGAGATAGCTCAGTGGAGTAAGTGCTTGCCCAGCACCCCACAAGGTCTTTAGTTTGATCCCTGGTACCACCAAAAAAGAAAGAAAAAACTTGCTATGAATTACACAAGAACTGTACAAAGCAAGGCTGCAGGCTTATAGTTACTTTTTCACTGACACACTTGATGAATGCTGCCAAGAAACAGCTTAGTAACAAGTACTTTTCTATCAACTCTTCTAGTATCTGCATTCAAACTTAAAAGACTGAACTTTGAACAGAAATAAGTAACAGACTTAACTCTTACGAGATAAACCATAAAACTTTTGAAAGAAAACTCAGGAGAAAAATCTTTGCAATCACTGGATAGGCATAGACTTCTTAAGCAAAATGCATGAGCCATATAGGAAGAAATCTGATAAGCCAGGCTTTAAAATTAAAAGATAGGAGGCCAGCGAGATAGCTTGGGGTCTAAAGCACCTACTTAGGCAACCACAGGGACCACTGCTCCATCTCCAGCACCACATGCTGCGTCAGCCCCACCCCCCAGTGCAGGCTGAGCCAGCCATAAGTGAGGGGAGAGGAGAGGAAGGGATATATTTAAAAAATAAAATTAAAAGATAGGACAAAGGTTGGCCAAATAGCTCAGCAGATTAAAGTACCCAAAGGCAGGTAGAGGGGTTCCATCCTGAGGCCTGCTGTGCTGGCCCTGGCCCTGGGGCACACTGAGATGGCAACTGAGACTGGGCGTGGTACAGCACACCTATAATCCTAGCTCTTGGGAGGCTGAAAACAGGTGGATCACTCTCACTAGAGTCAGATCTAGTAGTCAGATCTGGTAGTGAGACCCTGTAGCCTAGCACTGAGGAAGCAGGAGGGTCATAAATTCGAGTCCTATCTGGGCAACTTGGTGAGGCCTGTCTCAAAACTAAAATAAACAAAACACTTGAGAATGTAGATCAGGACACTCCTGGATTTAATTCCTAGTAGCACAAAGAAAAACAAAAACAGCTTAGTTCTCAAAAACACAACTGACAAACCCACTGTTAACTTACTCCTTAATGGTGAAAGACTGAATTCATTCCCAATAGCATTGAGCAACAACACCTACTGTTGTTACTGTTCCTATATAAAACAAAACAAAAAAAACTTTTAAGTTTTATTGGTTCATTTTTAATACACAGTGATCACACTCATAAAATTTGACCTATGCATGATATAACTTTTTTTTTTCATGTATTTGGTACAGAGTCTCACTACGCAGACCAGACTCATAGTGATTCTATTTTCAGGCTCCCCAGTGCTGGGATTATAGGTAAGTGCTACCACGTCCAGTCTCAGCTGTGCTCAGTGTGTGGAGGTAGCCACAGCGCTAGTGCAGCATGTGGTACTTCGATGGAATCTCGCCAGCCCTATCTTCTTTTATACTCCCATTCCCCTACCCTCCATTCAAATCCTCCTCCCCTTATCACTGTTATTACTGCTATTCAATACCACTCTGAAGTCTGAGCCATCAGACAATTAAGCAAGAAAACCAAAAGCATTGAAACTGGAAAAAGATATAAAACCATCTGACTTCCTAGGTGACATAACTTTGTACAAAGAAAACCCACAGGAATCCACTAAGAGACTATTAGAGTACGTGAGCTGTGCAAAGCTCTAGGGTATAAGATCAATACAAAAGATCAACTACACCTATATGCTACTACACTATCAACAAACAATTTGAAAATAAAATCTTAAAAATTATCACCAAAAGAGAATGAAATACAGATGTAGGTATAACTTTTTGAGATAAGTAAAATGTGTATACTTGACACTATGTAATATCGAAACAAATTAAAAACCTAAACAGTGACAGACTTTTCATGTTTATTGATCATATAGTTAACAATGTTAAGATGGAAATATTTCCAAAGTAGTTCTATAAATCCCTATAAAAATCTAAGCTAGATTCTAAAACAGACATTGAAAGCTGATTTCAAATTCATATGGAAATGCCGGGACCCAGAGAAGCCAAAAATAACCATAAGTAGAACAAAGTCACTTTAAAAACATGTAAACAAAAATGCATTAGGAAAGCTACAGAAGTTAGGACAGTGTAGTACTGGCATATGGTCAATTATACAAATCAGTGGAATAGAAGTGATAGCCCAGAAACAAGTGCTTACACTTACATTTAAATAATTTTTTTTCCCCTTATAGTACACAAGACTGAATCCAGGGCTTCTGTATTGATTGAACTATACCACCAGGACTTTTTTTTTTTCATGGCCGGCTCAGCCTGCCCTGCGGCGGGGCTGGCACAGCATGTGGTGCCAGGGATCGAACCTTGGTCCCTGCGGTTGCCTAAGTTTCCTAAGCAGATACTCTAGACCTCTGAACCATCTTACTGGACCCTCACCAGGACTTTAAAAACTGTTATTTTTGGGCCAGCTAGATAGCAGAGTGGACTAAAGTGCCTGCTTAGGAAAATGCAGGGACAGGGTTTGATACCCAGCATGCCATACCAGCCCTGGTAATCCTAGCCCTTGGGAGGCTGAGCTTGGTATGTGTAGTGAGACCCTGTAGACCCTGTACTAAAAAATAAATAAACAAACAAACTGTTATTCTTTTCAAACAGGATCTTTCTGATTTACTGGACTGGGCTAAAACTTGTAATACAGATGTAAGAATAGCTACATCTACCTTAGTCTCCCAGAGTGCTGGGATTACAGGTATGCACCACCACACTGATTGAAAAGAGTGACTTGCCACTCAATGAGGAAAGAGGTCTTTGTACCACTTGGTGCTGGGACAGGATAGTCACATGCAAAAGAATGAAAGTGAACTTCCTCAGGCCACTTATAAAAATTAACTCTTAAATCAATCACTGATCTAAACATAAAAGGTAAAACTTAACAAAACTTACAGAAAATGCAGGTAACTCTGTGAATTTGGATCACATAAGCTTCTTAAAACTCTACAACACATGCAATAAAGTTAAAAAATAGATTATCAAAATCACAAATTCTGGGCTGGCAAGATGGTTCAGTGGTCTAAAGTGCCTGCTTAGGAAAGCTTAGGCAACTGCAGGGACTGCAGTTTGATCCCTGGCACCCATGCTGTGCCAGCCCCACCACTGGGGCAGGCTGAGCCAGCAATTAAAAAAAAAAACAACCCACAAATTCTTCTGCTACAAATAAAAAATACCATTCAAAAGCCTGAAAACCCAAAGAATGGGAAAAATATTTACAAATCATGTATTTAATAAGGAAATTTTATGTAAACTAAGACTCTTAAAACACAGACATAGGGGCCCGGCAGGATGGCTCAGTGCTCTAAAGCACCTGCTTAGGAAAGCTTAGGCAGCTGCAGGGACTACAGTTCGACCCCCAGCACCACGCTGCGCCAGCCCTGCCTTCAGGACAGGCTGCCAGCCATAAAAATAAACAAACAAACAAAAGTTCTGAAACAAGAAAAAAAAAAAAAAAAAAAAAAAAAAAAAAAAAAAAAAAAAAAAAAAAAAAAAAAAAAAAAAAAAAAAAAAAAAAAAAAAAAAAAACAACTTAGAATGTTCATGAATGCTAATAAAGATTGAAAAAAAAAAAAAAAACAGACATAAACTAACCCAAATTTTAATATGGACACAAGAGACATACTGTCTACTGGAATGACCAACAAGCATACAAAAAGATGCTTTCAACCCATTGGAAAATGTGAATCTGGACTTTTAAGAAGACTGAACAGGGGGGACACCCACTCAGGACTCCCCTCCTCCTGTCCCTCTCTTGGACAGGGGCTTTCTTTCTCTCAATAAATCTGTTCTGCTCATTAAAAAAAAAAAAAAGACTGCACAGTGGTGTGCAGCAGAGAAAGACCTGAGATTTGGTTCTCAGAATATAACAACCTAAGGAAGAAGAGAGGAGGGAAGGAAGGATCTAAAGTAAGAACTGAAACCCATGGAACGAGAGAGAGGAGAGAGACTTGTGTGAGGAAGAGGTAGCAGATAGCACTTTCTGAGCTCAGACTCACTGAGGCAGAGCTTTAACCTGCAACTGCTCCATAACTACTGGTGACCTCAGAGATCTCCAGAGAAAAATGCACCAGTGGAACAGAGCAGAATACACTGTCCAATGAGTTATGGTGGTTCAGCTATCCCTCCGGAGAGGGTAACTGTCTGGCAGCCATCTTGTAGAGAGTGCAACTGAGCTCACAACAGCTGCAGGCCAGCTCCATCTAGTGGCTCCCAGCATCAGGATGAGGCTACTAAGTTCCAGCCAGCGGAGGTCAGGAAGCAGGGTTCAAGCCTTGAGAAAACCAGCTGAAGTGGAAGGGAGGCTCCTAGTAGAGAGCTATAGATTGACTCCACTGGCAGAAACCAGCTGGAACTAACTTGAAGCTCAAGATGCAGGCTTGATGGGATTTATCCCCTACTCGCCATAAAGCTATGGCTGGTTTGCTTATTAATCACCTTGGATTTGGAATCTGTCTACTCACAAGGTCTACCAGTAACAGCTGAGATATGCTCTGGAATATGTATTTTTTGTTGTTTTTCTTTTTCTTTATTTTGTTTTTCTTCATTGTTCTTATGAGTGTGACCAACTGATAGTTCCTTTGTTGTTGGCATCATTTTGTTCTTATTCTTTCTTCCCTCTCCACAAATTCCCCAAAGTAAGATCTTCCTTGTCTCCAGCTTTGCTTCTAATCACACTGTCTTCTTATATTTCTCTATTTCTTAATCTCTTTAAAGATTTTCTGGGGGCCAGCGAGATGGTTCAGCAGTCTAAAGTACCTGTTTAGGAAAGCTTAGGCAACTGCAGGGATTGCGGTTCAACCCCAGGCACCACATGATGCACCAGTCCCAACTTTAGGGCAGGCTGTGCTGGCCATAATATTAAAAAAAAATTTTTTTTTTAATTTTTAAAAATTCCCTTAAGGGTAAAACCACCATGCTGAGGGCTTGTTCACAGTAAACAATTTTCTGGTTCTGTTATATAACCCCCCGAAATCTAGTTCATATGGTTAAAGGTGGCAAACTAATAGTTACCAGTGTCTGTCACTTTCTAGGCAGTGTTTCACACTACTGTTATTATTAACTGTACCACATTAGGCCAGGAGACAATCGTTTTAACCACTTATTTTTCCTGGTATACCAAGACTGAGATAACTAGAACTATCTGCATTATCTATGCAGCATGGGGTTTTTATTATTTTTACCTAAAGACGTCTCTTTTTGGTAATGACAAACGTGTTTTTTTTTTAAAAAAAAAAAAAAGCCTGGTTTTTCTCAATACACCTTTAAAGGTTTTTAAATTGTTTCATATCTGGTCAAGTTGAGATTTTTAAGAACTTCATTTTTAATTTGTAATAAAAGTTTACAACTTGATTTTTTCAAAAAAGTCAACAAACTGCAAGCACCTGTTAATAAAGGTCTTAAATAA
>PVJA010039410.1:0-19169 GCA_004027025.1 Myocastor coypus | reverse complement strand
ACAGATTTTTTTTTTCTTTTCTTCAATTCTTTTATTGTTTAAATTTAACAATGGTTATATTACATATTTTCATCATCGGATCAGTTTAGATTAATACATATAGGTATATAAGATTGATCAAACAACTAAACATTAACCTTTCTAAATCCACATTACTTTTTTTTTTTTTTTTTCTTTTCCCCCTTTTTTTTCTTTGAAAGTTGACATATTGCATATTGTCCTCACAATCATTCTATAGAGTGCAGTGTGTGGGCATGACCCACCTCCCTATTAATGTTGCATAGAAAAAGGAAAGAAAGAAAGAAAGAAAAAAAAGCCGGAAAGAATATACTTCTCTTTGGACTAAGAGGAAGCAGATACATATACAATCAAAGTAAACATCAATTTTTATGTCTCCAATATTAAAATGTTATGAATGGGGTTATTTCATTTTAAATGCTTTGTTTTGATTAAATTAACTTGGAAAAATATTTTTAATAGTATAAATACAAACTACTTTTTTTATGGTTTTACAAGCAGAATGTAAAAGCCTTTTGTAAACATAGTAAACTCTATGTAGCTGTGGGTTCCATATCCATGGATTCAACTAACCCAGATTTAAAAAAAAAAAAAAAAATTATCAAGGGTTTTGTACTATAGCTTAGTGGTGAGTATGCTTGTCTAGCAGTATCACAGAAAAAAAAAAAAGAAAAAAAGAAAGAAAGAAAGAAAGAAAGAAAAGAAAAACAACCCACATTGAACATATATACACTAATTTTTTCTTATAAATAAGCTAGAGATGTGCCTGAGTTATATAATAAAAAAAACCAATCACCACTCAATGTGAGTGGCTTAAATGCCTGTGGGTTCTGGCACCTGTGTGGGTATGCGGTAGAGGTAGGAGTGACTTGTCCTAAAACTAGTCCCCAAGGAGACTGAGGGTGATTACACACATATGTTTATCCACAGACTGCTCCCAGTTTCTGATCAGGGAGGGAGCTTTATACTAGCATGAATTATCAATTAAGGCTCTAAACAAAAAACAAAAAAACAAGGCTCTGCTTCATTCACTGAGAAAATCTAGCTATCAGAAAACAGAAAAGGAGGAAGGAAAAAGCAAGAGTTGAATAAACAATACAATTAGTGATGAATTTGATTTAAATTCTGACATATTTCTTATCTCACTGCAGACCATTAATAACCAGATTATGGACCAGCAATGTTCTTTATTACAGAAGACTTCCTGAAAGCCTGTCAGTTAAGATAACTGAACTTATTTTTATGAAGCACTTACATTGGGATAGTACTCCATTACAAGCAAGTATTCCATGCGCCCATCTGCAGTGATTCTCTCATCTCCAACTATAAAGCGAGCTACATTGTCATGTTCCATCAAAGGCACTCGGTAAATATTTTTTTCATTGATAAAATTCTGACGATTTGCAAAAGAAAACACTTTTACAGCAACTGGACGCTCATCCAAGGAACCTTTATATACTGCTCCATATCGACCTCGGCCAATCAGCTGTAAGTTTGTAAAAGGCAAGTATTAATTTATGTAAGAATCGAACAATCAAACATTAAATATCAAGTATATGACATGTCAGAGCTCTCTCTCTGTGGTTTCATACACTATCAAAAAAACTACTGTAATCTATAACTGGTATGACTGAGGAAGCTCTACTGAGCCCTCTCAAAAACAACATCTATCAACTTCAGACAAAATTAAAAACTAAAATAATCTATAAGCACTGAAGAATAAACGAAAGCTGATTTTTTTTTCCTTCTTGAAACAGTCTTGTTATGTCATTCTGGCCAGCTTTAAACTCACCATGTAACCCAGGCTGGTTTTGAAATTTACAACAATCCTCCTGTCTCAGCCTCCCAGAGTGCTGGGATTACAGATGTGTGTGACAACATCTGGGACAATAGTAGATTCTTTTTAAAAATTTTTTAAAATTTATATATTTGGTACAGGGTCTCACTATGCAGCTCAGACTCAGTAGTGATTCTCCTGTTTCAGCCTTCCCAACACTAGGATTACAGGTGTGCACTACAACACTGGAACTCTATGGCTGGCTCAGTAAGCCTGGGGGGTGGGGCTAGTGTGGCATGTGACAAAAGTAGATTCTAAGAGGTAATTCTTAGAAGAAAAGAATGGCATGGGGTGAGATATTTATTTTTATGGTTTTTAGCTCAAGACAGGCTCTAATTAGTTCTGTGCAATGGAGCTAAAAGGTGAGAGAAAATCTGTAATTTTCTTCTCTAGGAATCAGAAGATGTAAGAGGCAACAAAATGCTGGAAAGTGAGGGGGGAACCTTGAAAGAGAAAACTGGAGAGGGGAAAACCCAATGAAGGGAGAAGACAGACTCTAGCTAATGTTAAAATAACTGAGCTAAGATTTGCAAGTGGCAAGTTGGCAGTATGCATGCAACTAAGGTAATTACTTACTAAAATAAGCAACAAGTACCAAGATATATTTAGAAGAACAAAACTGAGTACAGGGTCTCCACAATACAACATTTGCAATACCTGGATATAATTAAAAAATAACTCAGTGAACAAAAAATTAGCAAAACTTAAATCATTTTTTTCACTTTTGGCTTTTGAGGATTTTTCTCCCATTTTATTCAAACAGGATGGGGATTTACCATCATTTATTTGAAGATTTTTTAAAATGCTTATTATTTCTGGATTAAAATTTAATATACAGACTGTCTTTTTCTTCTTCTTCTTCTTTTTAAGGTTTTATCAAGCTAGGTATGGCAGCACACATTATAATCTTGGTGGTCTGGAAGGCTGAGGCAGGAGAATCAAGTTCAAGCGCAGCATGGGCAACTTATTTATTGAATTAGCAAGATCTGGTCTGAAATTAAAAAATCAAAATAGGCTGGGAATGTAGCTCAGTCAGAAAGCCCCAGCTTCAGGCTGGGGAGATAGTGTGGTGGTCTAATTAGACCTGCCAGGAAAGTCCAAGGACCCAGTTTTGATCCCTGGTACTGCATGTTGAACCACCCTGGGACCCTGGGTATGCTGTGCCAGTCACTGGAACCTGGCATGGTAGTGCATGCCTGTAATCCTAGCACTTGGGACACTGACTGACACAGGAGGATCACTATGAGTTCAAGCTGTGTAGCAAGACCCTGCACCAAATAAATAAAGATAAATAAATGATTTTAAAAAATTGAAAGCCCTGGCTTCAATTCAATCTTCAGTAAAGTATAACACATGCACATTGCAACGGCTTGTAAGTAACATAATATAGTTAAATCAGCAATGTTTTGGAAACATTTCACTCAATCCTATACAAAATTCCATGCTTTAATTGGTATTTCTTTCAATTTAGTAAATTCGACATCTTATTGTACATTTTATTTAGCCACATTTATTTCATTTGTAGACTAGCCATTCATCTCTTGATCTTTTTTGGGGGTGGGTGGGAAGTCTACAGGGTGTTCAGGGTCTCATTACTAGATCAGCCTCGTAGTGATCCGCCTATTTATAGCCTCGTAAGAGCTAGGATTACAAGTGCATACCACCATGCCTAGTCTCAATTGCTGTCTCAGAGTGCCCCAGGGGTGGAGCTGGCATGACAGGCCTGGGATCAAATCCCTGGCCCCTGTTGCTCTTCCATATGAACTGTTTCGTTATAGTGATTTATAATTGCTACTTGCCCATTTTTCTATGTGTTGAAATCTTTATTTTTTAAATTTGGCTTTTAAACTTTGTACCTTATATATTTTTTTACCCAAACTGAAAGTTCTTAAAGTTTTTTAATGTAGTCATATCTATTATTTAACAGTTTCTAGTTGAGGGATCATAATTATCAAGCCATTTCTAACATGGATCATAAAAACACTCATCATAAGACTTTTAAAATAGCCTTGGAGATGTTATCAAATGAAACTAAAGAAAGCTGGTGACAATTACAATAGTCTGCAACCTAAGAACAACCTTACCTCCAACAGTTTCAAATTATCTAAGTCAAGAGTGGGCTCTGAAGCTGCTGCCTCCATCATATTTATACTGTGTAGACCTTGCTTTCGGTCTCCTAGGGGAAAAGGAAAAAGAATTTACTAATGTGTGGTTTTCTTAAAATGATCTTGATTAATTTTTTATTATATTATAGTTAGAACTGCTGAAGGGATAAAACTATTTACTAAAGTAGTAATCATCTTTGATGATGAATTCTGGAGATGCTTCTACTGTGACTTAGTTTAAAGCCATAAGAAATTACTGCAAAAGCTTTAAGAAGATTTTATTAAAGTTATGCAAATGAATGAACAGGTTCCTAAAAAACCCATTAAGTCAATGGTATCTGTGATTTGCTTCAAAATAATTCAGAGATTTAGATGAAACAGTATTGCTATATGTGATAACTGCTGAAACTCCTTAACAAGCATTTTATGTAAGTTCTAAATTTTTTCCAAGAAGTAATGGGAAAATCTTTGCTGAAGAATAGGAGCTATTATAGCCCAGAGCTATGTCATGTGGTATTTTTTAGAATTTAGCAGAGATTTGTAAAAACAAGATAAAATCTGATTAAATGGCATGCTTCACAAGTCACAAGATAAAGAGTAATACTTTTGTAAAATTTTACCTGCTACCATTCTGTATCCAAAGCATAAGGCAACTACCAAAACAGCTAATACAGAGACTGACGCCAAAGCAATGATTATTGTCTCATCTCGGTTAAATGAATGAGGTGGACCTAAAAGAAAACAAATTTTAAAATGTCATTTTTTTCAAGTAGTTTGTTAAACACAGAGACTGCCCTTTTGAAAGCCTATACTCAACACATAGTAAAATCAGTAATGTTTCTGCATGGAAGGAAAGAAAAACTAAACTTGTGTAGTCTTGCTACCCAGCTCAAAATTGTAGTGATCATCCTGTTTTCAGCCTTGTCAGCACTGGGATTATAGCCATGCACCACCACACTCAGGCTCAGTTGCTGGCTCAGCATGTCCAGGGGCAGGGCTGGCATTGCATGTGGTACCAGGGTTTGAACCCCAGCCCCTGTGCTTGCCTAAGTAGGAGCTTAGTCTACTAAGCTATTTCACTGGCCCTTCATATACAGTATGTTATACAGACTTACAACACAAAAACATGTTGGGTTTGGTACTAATTATTGAAATATCTGTATCTTGAAATTGTATAGACATGAAGGTATGATGTTTAAAAACAGTCTTTAGAATCACATTGGGTTTTAAGTCCTGGATCCGTAATATCACTCTATCAGTGAGACTCAGCAAATTGCTTTACTTCTCTGTTTGAGGGCCATGAATATAGCTCAGCAGCATAAGTGCCTACCTGGCAAGCACAAGGTCCTGATTTTAATTTAAAAAACAAAACAAAACAAAACAACAACAACAAAAAAACTGGAAATATCTGATACTTTTTGTGCTTCAGCTTCCTGATTTGTAAATATAGTACTCTGTACCTCATAAATAAGTTGTGAGGAAGAGATGAAATCCTAGATGCTCAGCAAAGTGGCACATGTATACTACCTTTGCAAAAGGTAGTAGCTTTTAATTAATTTTGATATCATTAATACCGATAAAAACAACATGGCAGAGCTGGCCAGACAGCTTAGAGGACTAAAGAGCCTAACTAGGCAGAGCACAATGACTGGCATTCAATCTCTGGCATGCCATGCAGGCCTCACACCCAGGGCACACTAACATGGCAATTGAAACTAGGCGACTGGACGACTGGGCATGGTGGAGCACCTGTAATTCTAGCACTTTGGAGGCTGAAAACAAGAGAAATCACTAGAGTCCAATCTATGTAGTGAGACTCTGTAGACTATGTCCTAAGTATATTTAATAAACAAACAAGCAAGCAAGCAAACAAACAAACATGGCTTTGCAGGGAGTTAAATCTGAAGCTGGCCTGAAGCTCACATCTACTCATTACACAACTTTCGGAAAATTTCTTTACTGTCTGAGCTTAAATTTACCCATTTGCAAAAAATGAACACACTTATCTAAATCATAGGGCTATGGTAAACATGTAAACATTTTATGTGTTAGTTCTGTTCCACAGATCAACTCATACCTAAAGCTAATAACATCCTTTTGTACAGGTAGCTACAAACTTGGGCACATCTAGAAGACAGCAAGTATAACTGTGAAGATACAATAATTTTGAATTGTGATAGACAGAAAACTTTAGAAGTGTCTGGTGCACAAAAAAGAGAAAACTTGGGAGATACAGCTGTCTCTATATGGAAAAGTGGATCTGCTTTCAATAGCTACAGAGAATAACTAGACCAAATTAGTGTAGCATGATGTATGCCTTACACATAAGTTGTCTAAAATGGAGTGAATTACCTTAGGAAGTAGCTATTTGTTATTTACTATAGGTATTCATGCAATATTTGGTCAGATTGGCCAGGACTGAGGCTTTGATGACTGCTAATATCCCTATTTAATCATTCTATTTAGTTAAAATCAAGCAAACTGTATTTTAAAATTTTCTTTAGACATTACATGTTGTATTTGAACTAGAAATTTCTATGGCAAAGAAAGAAGTCTGCATTTTATGCCTGTTCTGAATGAAATTTAACTAACCCAAATTAAACACATTGCGTATTAAAATGTCAAAAAATATTTTTAAAGAAATTATCTAATGAAGCACTGAAATACTTTTAGTTTGCAGGACATTAGATTTCAACATACTGGTAACGGTATTTATTTTTAACATATATAGTAAGGTATAGACAGAGGAGCTATATAAAAAAAATATCTTAGTACAATGAGATACGGGAATGACAATTTTTTTAACAGAGGAAAATAAAAAGTGTTGGTATGGATTTGGAGAAATAAATGTTACTGCATTCTTGATGGGGATATGAAATGGTACAGCTTCAACAGAGAGCAATTTGGGAGAACCCTCAAAAAGTTGAAAAAAATTTCTGTAAGATTCAGCAATACATTCCATTTCTATAACATTCAAAATATTCCTAGGTGTACACCCAAATGAACTGAAAATAGGTGTATAAATAAGAACTTTTACATGAATGCTCATAGCGTCATTACAACATGCAAAGTAGAAATAATATTCACATTGATATACTCACAAATGGATTAAAAAATGTGGTACATTCACATAAAAATGCTACATTAAAGGTTATATATTCTGTAAGTCTGTTTATATTAAATATCCAGAATAGGCAAATCCACAGAGAAACTAAAGCAGAATAGGAGTTGCTAGGAAGGGGAAGGAGGGAAGAAGGAGTCACTGCTTACTGAACATAAGAGTTTCCCTTGTGGGCTGATGAAAACGTTTTGGAACTACATAGAAGTGATGGTTTGCACAACACCACAAATGTATCAAATGGTTCACTTTAGCATAGCTGATTCAGTTACAGAAATTTTAGTCCAAATAACACAGAACATCATTCACTTCAGAATCTGCTAAATCCAAATGAGAAATTTTCAATACATTGCACACAAAAAACTAATTTATGATTCTTCAAGATATATACAAACATTTTATATGTTTACTTATCAGTGAAACACACTGGGAGATGGGGATTTAGCTCAGTGGTACAGCACTTGCTTGGCAAGTGGGAGGTCCTGAGTTTGACTCCTAGCACTCCCTCCAAAACAAAACAAAACAAAAAAACACTGGCAAGTAAGTAGTCTGCTCTTAATTCATGGGGGCTACATTCCAAGATGCTTAGTATATGGTGCCCAAAACCTGTTAACAGCATTGAACTTTATATAGATGACCCTTACTAATTATACACTCCACAGCTGTAGATTTAACCAACCCTGGGCTCAAAATAACTTCAAAACAAATCTAGAAATTTCCAACAGGCTAAACTTCAATTTGCCATGCGTCAGCCATGAAACTGAATCCATATAAATGAAATCAGTATATCCTAGTATAACTGACATTTTATAGATTTTCAGTCTCCAGCTCTTGGGTGAAAATTGGTCACCTCAAGTCTTATTTGTGTCCTATGTAGGTAGGCCAATGATGGCTATCCCTGTTCTGACCTTGTGAGATTTTTTTCCAATCATTATTCCATAAACAATGTACATATATCATTATTCCATAAACAATAGACAACAACTATCTATCTATCTATCTATCTATCTATCTATCTATCTATTTATTTGACCTGAGTTCAAACTCATGACCTTGCACTTGCCAGGCAGGCATTGTGCCATGGAGTTATCTCCCTGGCCCCCACAACAACTATTTATACAGTATTTACATGCATTGGCTGCTATAAAAATCTAGAGATAATCTAAAATATACAGGAGGGTATGAATAGGTTTTCTGCAAGTAATGACATTTTACAGTATATGCACAAGTCATTCTGCATGACATCCATGGTGTGTTCTATATAATGCATATGTTACAGTCTTTTCCCATTCATGTATACCTGATATATCTCATATATATTATAAAGTTTAGTTTATAAACTAGGACAAGAGATAAACAGGTATAAAATAAAGCAATTTAGGACACTGTACTGTAGTAAAATTGACATCATTACTCCTCTGCTTTGAGATCATTATTAAGATAAAGATTGCTCAAACACAAACACTATGATAACCCAATAGTCAATCTGATAACTGAGACAGCTACTATGTGACCTTGGGCTAGGCAGCATATACAATATGAATATGCTGGGTAAAAGAGGTGATTCATTCAGGTCTTGCCTGGGATGGAGTGGGACAGTGCTAAAGTTTTATTACACTACTTGGAGGGGTACACAATGTTTATTCTGGAATATTCCATTTAATATTTTTGGACCATGATTGACCACAGGTAACTGAAAGCTCAGAAAATGAAACTGAATAAATGGAGACTACTGTATTTTGTTTTTTAGAAGCAACATTTTAAGGAAAAATATTAATGTTCAGGTACTTCTCAAAGAAAGAATAAAAAGCATAGTATTTTGCTTTACATATCAGCAAATACTGAGCATCAAAAGAAAAAAAAGGCTAAAGATGTAAAGTGAAGGAGAAAAAGAAAACATGGAGATAAGAAAAAGTGTATTTGAGGTACAATAGAGGAGTCTGAAGAAAGAAAAGGAAAAGAAAGACCAAGAAGGGTCATAGGGACAGTGGACTTAAAATAGCTTGTCACATTCAGCACTCTATTATAGCAGTAAACATCAAATTTAATTTTTAAACTGCTCTGAAATTTAACTCTACAATCTTATCTTGCCACTATTATTGTTATTATTATGTTTCTGCTTTTTTTGGGGGGAGACTGGATTTTGAGCTCATGACCTTGAACTTACCAGGCAGGCACTTGTGCCACAGACCTATCTCCCCAGCCCCTTTATTATTTTTGATAGATTTTATTATATTAGGTTTAGATTTACAGAAAAATTGCTGAGAAAGTTTCCATATATCTACCATATGCCTACTTCCCCCTGCTTTTATTATCCATAGTGCTAGGACTGAATTGTGTGCTCTTCCCGGATTCATATGTCGAAGCCACAACTCTTCAATGTGGTGGGATGTGGAGATGAGGCCTTTAGGAGATATTTAGGTATAGATGAGGTCATGAAGGTGGGGGCCCTCATGATGGGACTTATACCTTCGGAAAGGAGACATCTGAGGGGATTTTCTCCCTTATTTCTTCCTTCCTTCCAACCTTCCATTCTCCTTTCTGGTCCTTTTCTTCTATCATATGAGAAGTGGAAGGTGAAGGTGCTCTCCTTCCCCGCTGACTGTCACCTCATCTTGGAATTCTAGCCCCAGAACTGCATTTCATTCATCCTAGTGATGCACTGGGTGGAAGAGAATACCACCACAGATGTAAGCATAAAGAAAAAATTGAACATGAGCAAACTATTACAGGTTGAATACAACACTGGCAATGCAATACACAGTATCTAGGGATTCCAGATACCAAGAGTTTACAATTGCCAGCCAAAGCTTTTTCAACAGGCTTTCACCAAGTACTGTATTCCTAAGTGTGAAAGAAGGCAGGACAGGACAATTGAGAAAACACCTTTAGGTGTTGGCATGTAGTGACTCAAAGTTTGAGACCAGGGCAGGTGAATGCAGACAAACCCTCCAAGAATCCCATGTCCTTTCTCATTACAAGACTAATTCTACCTGAGGCTGGGCAGAGTAAAAAGTTGAAGGAGCTTTTCTTAAAGTGCTATGGTACAGGTTTACTAAAGAGCAAAACAGAACTGGGAGAAATTCTCCAGGCACCCAAATTCCTAACCTTGTCTTCAAATCATTTGAAGTTGATGGTGAACCAGATCAAACTAAGGTGACAAACCAAATCCCAAACCTTGTCTTCATATCATTTGAAGTTGATGGTAAACCAGATCAAACTAAGGTGACAATAAAGCCCAGAAACAGCTCAGCTACAGATTTTACTCTTTTACACTCCTTTTGAATGGGCTGACAAAAATCTATATGTTCTTTTCTAAACGCAAGTATTATTTACCTTAGACTTGACTGATTTTGTCTGTAAAGTTGAGTATTCAATCAAAAATAAAGACATACAAGGAAGCAAGAAAATATAGGTGCATGATTAAGATAGAAAATAGTTGATAGACCCAGGAATGACCTAACATCTCAGGTTGTGAAATTATGAGACTTCCAAGCAAGAAAGATAAATATATTAAAGAAAATGGTTAATCACATTAAGTGAATAGCAGGGCAATGCCAGATGAGAGAGAATAATTGCTTAAAAGCACAAATTATAAATGCTGGAAATAAAACATACAGTAATGGAGAAAATTTTTCATGTGATTACTAGAAGACACAAATAGAAGAATCAGTGAACCTCAATAAATTTAAACAGAGATTACCCATACTAAATTACAAAGCTAAAGGGGAAAAAAAGAACACAGAATCTAAAATGGCCTAATATATAGTATACATCAGAATCACATAGAAAAATATGAAAAAGTGTACAGTAAGTCTTGAGATAAAGCACAAGACATTTCTAAAATGGATGAGAGAACTGAAATCATAGGTTATTATCATTAGCAAACACCAAAAAGGCTAGCTGCAAAGAAAGTCTTACCTACCTACATTGTGAAAAACCAAAGACAAAGTGTACTTTTCCAAACTACATACAGCATCTTAAATGAAACTGGAATTACTATATTAAATTCTGTAATCTGCTTCTTTTCACTTAGGACTGTCATGTATCATTAAGAACCTTTAAAGACCCAATCTACATTTATACTTTTTTGCCTTGTGACTATTTCACTGACTAGTTCAAATACTCTACTCATTAAATTCACTTTTACTGATTCCCTCCCAAAAAGATGTGTTTAAATTTTTCATTAAGAATTTATGTATTTTTTCTGTATCTATCAATTTTGGTTCATTCATTGTAAGGCTGTATTACTAAGTATATAGAAATTTTAAATATTTTTTGTGTTTTTTTTCTCAAGACAAACTCACTGTGTGGTCCATGCTGGTCTTGAATTCTAGGTCACTCTCCCGCCTCAACCTACTGAGTGCTGGGATCACAAGCTTGTGCTGCCAAGACTGGTTGGAATAATTCTGTTTTTCTATTGAACTGAATATTTGTTGTGAAGAAGTAATACACTTTGTTTCCAGTAATATTCATTAATTTAATCTGAGATCAGTACAGGCTTTATTTGTGCATCAACCCCCCACACACACTCATTATTGATTTTCCCTCTGTACTCTTATGCCTTAGATAGACCTCTTGCAAACAACCTAAACTACTGAACTTTTAAACCAACCTTAATATGTAATTCATACCCTACACAACACATCACTTTAAAGTATACAATTCAATTTTCTTATCTATTGCATAAAAATTGTGGTGCAAAATATATGACAAAATTAGGCTTTAAAATCATTCATAACTATGAAATTGGGTGATACTAATTATATTCACAATTCTGTGCTGCCAGCACTACTCTCTTTTAAAACATTTTCTTTAGCTCAGACAGAAACTTTATAGCCAGGGAATGATAACTCATGATGCGCTTATTGGGCAGGCCCTAGCAGTCTCCAGTCTGTGCTGTTTCTATGGTTTTCCCACTGCTGCAGCTTACGTTAAGTGCCTCCAATAGATCTGTGTGCTAAGAGTCTGGTCCATAGCATAGGACCGGGAGGCTTATAACACTGGGATGTGCTAATGAAGATGACTGTGCAGTTCAGGCTGGTCTTGAACTCATAATGACTCTCCTGTCTCAGTCTCCCACATGCTGAGATTACAAGCATATGCTACCACATTTGGCAAAATTCATACTACTTTGTTTAGTGAAATTTTATATCATTTGTAATTTTTCTGTTTTAGTATGATTTTGTATTCTGTGGAAATTTAAAACAGCAGGACCACCTTGTTATAGACTAGAACCTTGAAAACTGTGAATCAAAATAAACCTATTGGTTTTTTTTTTTTTTTTTTTTTTTTTTTTTTTGGTGGTACGGGGGTTGTAACTTGAGATCTTGCACTTACCAGGCAGGTGCTTATGTTACTGAACTATCTCCCCAGCCCTTAAAACTACTGTGTAAGATGATTTACCTCAGGTATCTGTTAATGTGATAAAGTGACTAACATGTCTGCACTGTATGAATCCTATGAAGTCATATGATATTTGTTGTTTTTATGTTCTACTTATTTCACTTAGCACAATATCCTCCTGCCTCAGTGCCAGGGATTGAACCCAGAACCTAAGCACATACTCTACACTCTAGCCAATGTCTATATTTTATATGTGATGTTTTGCTATGAAGTGTATTTGCACAGAAAAAAAGCAGAGCACATTATAAAACTAGCAAAGATTCAGGTGATGCATATTTAATATATATAATCTAAATTTTTAGAAGTATGTATTATTCTTATTTTAAGCAAGGAAAAATCAACCAAGCAACTTATATCTTATATGAGTTTGCACTGTAATATCAGTTTTCATATATAAGCTATGCCCCTTATCAACTGGATATGGACTATTTCTGCCTTGATATCCATGAGGAATTATCTTCCAGCATCTTAATCTGAGAACTGCAGCTATTATGAAGGTCTGAGTTTAGAACAGTTGATCAGCTCATATGATTTACTTCTAGTGGCCATGGATATAGCTCAGTAGCTCAGCTCCTGCCTAGGAGGCATAAGGTCCTAAGTTTGATTCCTGGTACAAAAAAAAAAAAAAAAAAAAAAAAAAATCCTTGTAGTGCTGGGTGTGATGGCACACACCTGTAATCCCAGCACTTGGGAAGCTAAGGAGGGAGGACTAATGTGAGTTCAAGGCTAGCCTGGTATACATAGTGAGTTCAAGGTCAGCTTAGCTACATAAGGACATCCTGTTGCAATTTACTTTTAGTATCAGTTTTGAATCCTATTTTATATTAAATGATTAAGAGATTTACCCAAGAGAAAAGCTAGCATCCTCTTTCTCTTTATTTTCCATATTAGAAAGATAATATTAATAAAACAGGCACACCATAATTCAGATTAGGCTACATACATTTGGGAAAATCGGGAATATCTATATCTATATCCTCTCCTGCCCCCCTTTTTTTGAGATAGGTCTTGCCATCTTGTAGTTAGCAATACTCCTGCCTCAGTCTCCCTAGTGCTAGGATTGTAGTCAGTTTAAAATGATTTATGAGAGATAGTTTGGTGGTGTAAATGCCTGCTTGGCAAACATAAGGACTGGGTTCAACCCTTGGTATCACATGGTGCGCCAGTCTGACCTAGGCACACCAAGTACTGGGTGTGGTGCTGCACACCTATAATTCCAGAGCTGGGAAGGTGGAGACAGTAGGACCACTACAAGTCTGAGCTGCATAGTGAGACCCTGTACCAAATAAATAAATAAATAAATAAATAAATATTAATATCTTCATTTTAAAATAAAATTTTAAAAAATATATAAAATATAAAAGGATAAGAAAAAAGTTTATTGAAAGTAAAATAATAATAAATGATTTTTTTAGAGTAAACTAAAGAGATAAACAAGGGATAGAGAAGAAATTATTTAAGCTGTTCTGAAGAATGGTTTACCTGTTTGTGCAGAGTGAATACTGCAGATAAGATTCTTGTAAGAATGGATGTGTTGTAAATCAAAGGACACTACAGTTCTCCTATTTGTGTTCAAACAGCAGGCTGCTCAGCATTATCTATACTTTGATGACTTTCTTAAGACTTCTTCAGATTACAAAAGTCTGACTAGCATTAAATAAATATAATCAGGTAAGTTTTCTTCTGTGTGAAATATCCAAATTTTATAACAAAAATGGCATTATCTGTAAAACAAATTCCTTGTGTATATCACCTATTTTTTTAAAAAGTTAACGAACAACAATCTAAATAGAAAGCCATCTTACTTTGCAATAGAATGTAATAGACTTTATAGTCATTATATTTTCAACTTCTAAAAAAAAAAAAAAACCAGGGGGCTAGGGAGATAGCTCCATGGCACAAGTGCCTGTCTGGTAAGTGCAAGGTTGTGAGTTTGAATCCCAGTCCCAGAAAAGAAAAAGAAAAAAACAAAACAATACAAAACAAAAAACAAACAAACAACCTGAACTAGTTAAGATGGCAATAGCCAATCTTATCATTTTGATATGGTTTAAGAGATAAGACAACCTTAAATGACATCTTCTATACAGGTTTATATTACTTTGTCTTCTCATTGCTGGGACAAAAATACCTAATACCTACAACTTAGGAGAGATTTACTTTACAGCCCGTTTGGGAGGCTCAGTCCATAGTTGCTTGGCTCCAATGTAAAAGCAGTATGGTAGAAGGGCATGACAGGGGCAAGCTGCTCACCCCATGGCAGCAAAGAAGTAGGGAGTAAGAGGACCCAGGTAGGGAGAAACATCATTTAAAGGCAAATCCCCACATGATGTGCCTCTTCTAACCAGTCCCTACCCTCTAGCAGCACCTTCAGCCAGGAACAGATAGCTTCACTGATGAGCATGGTACCCTCATGATCCGATTCCATCCAAAGCTCTGTCTCTAAAGAGGGTAAGCTTTGGGGGGACATTTTAGATACAAACCATAACAAGGACAGATACAAACTAACCATGGCAAATATTACTGGAATATAAATGTGTATACTACGTCCTACATACAACCTAACTGAAGGTGTTCTTTAAGGAACTAAAGGCAAAGTCCAATATTGATTATCTAAATCAATAGTAAAGAACTGACACTTGGTAATTTTGAAACTAAACATAGGGAGTAAATACATTCTGCCCTTCTAACTTGCAGGTGTTGGGTATTCTGTCCCAGCAATGAGAAGAAAACTGGCTATAGGATTCTTGGTACTCTTTCTTGTTCTTGGCTTTCATTTTGACTCAACTGTCAAGCTGGGTAAGAAAAAAAAAAAAAAAAGTATCAGGAAAATCTCTTTAAATGTAAGAATATACCTAGCTGGGCTGATAAAGGAAAGAAAGCAGATTAAAAAATTATATTAATCAATTCATATATACTTTGTTCTTTCTTTTTTTGCCTTTTGAGATAGTTTCACTATGCTACTCAGGCTGGCCTCAGAGCTTGCAGTGATCCTCCTGCCTTGCCCAGCCTGCTGAGTGTTGAGATTACAGGTGTGTACCTCCAAGTCTGGTCCATACAGAGTTTCTTAAACGTATTTTGCATTTCTCTTTGAATATTTTAGAGATATCTAAACAAGACACTTAACTGCTCTTTGTGTTCTTCAGCCATCCCAAACTAGTTTGTCTTCCTCACAGTATAGGAAAGGTAAATAAAGTCGGAAACAAGACAAACGAATACCTGGCAATTAATATATATTTCAATATAAACAAATGTGGGGAAATAAAGCATTACATGTTAAAATGTTTCAGTTTACGATGGAGCCTGAGTCAAAATCTGAAACATGACTTATTAATTCACACAATGGAAGCCAGGTGTGGTGGCACATCCCTGTAAGCCAGCAGTTAGGAGGCTGAGGCAGGAGGATTGCCACAAGTTTTTTTTTTTTTTTTTTTTGTGGGACCAGGCACAAGTTTGAAGCCAGCCTGGGCTACATACTGAATAATAATGCTATAATGATGATGATGATGATGATAGTAATAATTAAATAACAGACAGAATGAACAAAGTGCTAAAATATATTTTTAAACATGTTAAATGCTATACTAATATTATAACAAGCATTCCAAATTAGAACCTTTCCAGGTTCAGCCACATGATCAATATGAGAAACTTCCAGGAAAAATATTTCAATCGGTGTAGTCACATATATATGAAATAAAAGAGGTCTTTAAATAGAAAACTTTTTTCTTATTAAAATATTTTTATGTTCTATATGTTATATGCCATATATGCCCGAACTGCCTTGTTTCCTTAGCTCTAGCAAACCTTTCCTTTCCTTGTCAGTTTTCTTACTTAAATACTCAGCCAAACACAAACATTACTGTGTAGGCCTGTGTGCAGTGGCTGGACTTGTATGAACAAGCACTTCCCGGAGACAGGACAGACAGGGAACTGCTGTCTGCCTGGATGGAGCCTGGGATGTTTCTGTTTACAAATCCTGGAGCCAGGCCGGCCCAGGACTGGAGGCGTGCTGTCTGCTTCCTTTCTACTCTCAGCATTTGTCTGGGTTTGTGTCAAAGAAAGAACAACATTGTTACATGTGCAATAAGAGCAAGGGAAGTTTAAATAAAACAGTAGTGGTTATGTCAGCTCCTTTATCTTTTAACACTGTGTATAGAAAGGCAAATTAAGAGTATTTTTTTTTAAGTAATGTACTTTTCAAAAAGGTGGAGAAAAATATTTTAAGAGTCTAAATAATTACTGTGATAGGAGTTAAATAATTTCCTTCACAAAGTAATTCAGATTGCTAAAATATCCCTTCTGTGTCATACTATGCAGGTTGGGAATAAGTATAAGAAATAAACAACTCATATTTTTGAAATGGCAACTCTACAGTACTCATAATCAGATTGTGTTTAGAGTACTGTTACAAACCAAAAGACGGATTCTGCTCATTCTTTTTTTTTTTTTTTTTTTTTGTCTTTTTGAGACAGGGTCTCACTATGCAGTGCAGGCCTTGAGCTCACTTTTGTAGCCCAGGCTGGTCTCGAACTTGTACTGATCCTCTTGCCTGAGCCTCCCAAGTGCTGGGATTACAGGCATGTGCCACCATGCCAGGCTTCTGGTCATTCATTTTTAGTATTAGCTATTTAAAATAAGTATATACTTAACTTATTACTCATTCTGAATAGATTTTGGTTCATAGAAAAACAACAACAATAAAATCAAACTACATTCTGTCTGATTTGTAAATGAAACAAGTAGAAAACTGGAAGAAGGCATCCTCTGTAACTTTTAGGTTCATTAAGTATTCCTAATTTCAATTATTTTAGAATATATTTAAAAGAGCCATTTTTATGATTAGAAGAGACTGAATTTCAGCATTTTTAACAATTAAAAATGAGTTAATTATATGTGATGGGAAAAAAATAATTAAGTATAAAAATCATATTTGAAATAGATAAAAATGTCAGCAACTATTATATAAATGACATCATTCTAAATTTTTTTAAAAGCTGAGGGCCAGCCCGATTGGTCAGCAGACTAAATGCCTGCTTAGGCAGAGCACTGAGACCAGGGTTTGATCCCTGGAGTGCTGTGCTGGTCAGCTCCTGGGGTGAGCTGAGACAGTAGTTAAGACTGGGCATGTGGTGCAAGCCTGTAATCTCAGCGCTTGGGAGGCTGAACACAGGAGAATCACTATGAGTCCGATCTACGTAGAGAGACCCAGTATTCCCCGTACTATATATATATATATATATATATATATATATATATATATATATATATATATATATATATGGATTTTTTTTAAGCATAAATGAAACCCTGGGGCCGGGGATATGGCTCAGAAGTCTAAAAAAGCGCCTGCCTAGGAAAGCTTAGGCAAGCTCAGGGACCGCAGATCAATCCCTGGCACCACATGCTGTGCCAGCCCCACCCTCAGTGCAGGCTGAGGCCATAAGACAAATAAAGTTTAAAAAATTAAAAAAATTAAAAATTAAAAATAAATAAAACCCTGTTAAATGTGTTTCCCAAATATTTTTGCTATGATTTCTGCCAGGCCTTTATTACCTCTATTTTGTTCATATGAATTTTTTAGGATAACACAAAGAGTTTGTTATTCCATACAATTTTTGAAAATAATACGATCTAGAAATCTTTGATAATTTAGTAAGAAAATCCTACTTGACCCTATAGTAACAATAGTAAAACAGAAATCTAATCATTGTACTATTGTATTTTTTGCAATATTGTTTAAAACAAAAACAAAAGCAAGAGTCCCACCTAGTCCCAGCCCTTAGCACAGGCCGCGCCTCCGCCACAGGTAAGCTAACTGCGCCCCTCTGCCCCGCCTCTGCGTTCCCGCGACTAACTTCCTGTTCCAGCCAGACCCAAACTGCACCGCTGGGAGCTGAGCCCGCTGGGTCAGGATCCTTGGCCTGCCTTCCCTTTCCCCGACACCCCCTTTTTTTTTTGAACCCCTCCAGCCCAAGCTGCAGCACCGAACCCATCAAATAGCCCGTTTGGCAACCGATCTGGTCCACAAGCCTACCAGGACTACTCAATCCCAAAGCTCCACCTCCACCTACAGACCACATCCGCCAGGATTCACAAAAGCTAGCAACTAGAGCCCCAACACAAGAGTCAGAAACCTCTGTAGAAGAACCACCTAGGAGTCTCCAGACCAAACGTCCATAGACACAGCATAACACCACCAAAGTGCAGAGGTCGCTTCCATACAAAATGATAACAACAAGGAGTAGGATGCAATCTCAGGGCCCGTGCCCACCCAAATCAAATACAGAAGACACTACCATGGAAGAAAATAGGAACCATACAGATGAAACCTTTGAATTGGTAACATCTGAGGCAGACACACAAGTGCAGAAACTTATAGAGCAACTGAGATCAGACATAACATATGAAGTGAAAAAAGAAATACATGAAGTGGAAAAATGGCTGGAGAAATGTATAGAAGGCATTAGAGAGGAAATAATATCCAAAGTTGACAAAGACATGCCTAAATCAATAGCATCCCAAGTAGGGGAACAACTACACAAAAGTACAAAGGAGAACAGAACAGAAATAATCTCTGTATTAGAGAGAGAAAGGATAACCATAATGACAGACTTCAATACTATTAAAGAAGACATCGATAAAAAATTAGAGGAGAATAGAAAAATGATGGGCTCCCTGACGG
>PVJA010039409.1:0-18868 GCA_004027025.1 Myocastor coypus | reverse complement strand
TTTTTATGGCCGGCTCAGCCTGCCCTGAGGGCAGGGCTAGCGCAGCATGTGGTGCTGGGGATCGAACCGCAGTCCCTGCAGCCACCTAAGCTTTCCTAAACAGGCGCTTTAGACCACTGAGTCATCCTGCCAGGCCCCAGGGCTATGTAGTTTTTTGTTTTTGTTTTTTTTTTGGCAGGACTGGGGTTCAAACTCATGACCTTGTACTTGCCAGGCAGGCACTTGTGACACAGAGTTATCTCTCCAGCCCCCTAGTTTTAAACAATTATAAACTCAGTATTTTTTTTTTTTTTCTAGAGGAATCTTTCATAAAGAATCTCCCACAGGAAATTTTAAAATCTCAATTGTTCATTACTCCAACATTAAGAGACCTGCTCCAGGAGGTTTTCCCAACAGATTTCTTTCGTCTTTTGTAGAGTTTTTAGTGAATTTATTTTTATTCCGACACTCCCCTTCCCCAAATATCCTAAGGTTCCCACCCTGACAAACAGTGACCTCTCTTAGCACCTCTGGAAGCAGGACGCCAAGCCAGCTTTCTTGGAGAGCTTTGTAGTGCAACTTTTATTTTCAAAGATGTTTCATGATACCTGATTTAATAACCACTGCTGTCATAGATGTGATGCTGTATGTGAGACTTCAGGTACAACACATTTGCCCTTGTGAAAAGAAACGCACAGTCTTGGCGACCTGTGTAAATAACTATTACCACAAAAAGCTAAAAAGATTTCATAGAGTTCAGGAATTCTGGAAAGTAAATGAGAATCAGAGACTGTTTCAAGCTGGTTTGTTTCAGCTTACAAAAGCAGAGCCTACTAAATTGTTATGGGTTACAGATGGTTTAAAAAGACAGACAAAAGACTTCCTTATAAATATGGAAAATAGAAACTATTAAACAGCATCAACAGTACCCCAAACAAATAACTACAATAAAATTTCTCTCATCAGTTGCCTCAGTCCTGTGTAACTAATTCTTGTCCTTCTGGTTTCTTCTTCTTCTTCTTTTTTTTTTTTTTTGGCTGGCTGAGGCTGCTTTAAGGGCAGGTCTCATGCTTCATGTGGGGGTGGGAGTTGAACCGTGGTCCATGCCAGAGAGACGTTGCCAAGTCATGTGCTCTAACCAACTAAGCTACCTGACAAGCCTCCTCTGGCTGGCTTCTGAGAGGTACACACAGCCATCTGCCTCTAGGCCCAGAAAATCCTGGAAATCTTGAGTCAGTCCCCAGGGTGCAGCATGTTGTCTAAGAACGTCAGCTCTGCTCAGAAATGTCAGCAAGTCAAGGTATCTGACAAAGTCCCTTCCCACGAGAGTGATCTTTTGGGTTGGTAAAATCAACTCAGACAAACGGTCTAAAGCAGCAAGCCTCAGGGGCACTGTACAAGACAGACTTGGTATGACTCTCTTTTCTTTCCTCTCTTTGTTTCCTTTCCCTTCTTTCCTCTGCTCTGCTCTCTTCTCCTCTCCTCCCCTCTCATCTTCTCCCCCTCCCCCTCCCTCTCCTTTCTTTTTGAGAACAGTCTTGCTGTGCTGGGCAGCTTAGTCTCAAACTCTTGGTCTCACATGACCCTTCTGCCTTGGCCTTCTGGGCAGCTGTGACTATCAGCACGCGCCACTGTGCCTGGTTTTATGGTTATTACTGATCATTTTTAAACTATGATGGACCCAGGAGGGTTCCTAATAAAAGCTGTGAAACTGACAAGAAAGCATCTGGGTGTTTTGGTGGTGTGCAAAAGGAAAGCAGTGAAACTATTGGAAAAAGAATAGAATTTAGACCAAACTTAGCTAAAGATGATTAAGTCTATCCTTAAAACATGGTGATACAGCGATATATAGGCATACCCATGCTTATAGCAGTACACCCCACAATAGCTAAAGCAGCCTAGATGCCCACCAGTAGATGAATGGGTAAAGAAAATGTGGTTTCTTTTTATATTTTTTACGGAAGGGCCTATAGGGTGTTCAGGGTCTCACTACCAGATAGGACTCATAGTGATCCGCCTGTTTACAGCCTCCCGGAGAGCTGGGATTACAGGCGTGCACCACCACGCCCAGTCTCAATTGCCCTCTCAGCGCACCCCAGGGGTGAGGCCAGGAAGGGAAGCCCAAGGATCGAACCCCAGGCCCCTGCATGAAAATGTGATTTCTATACAAAACAGAGTACTATTCTGTCCTAAAGAAAGTCATTTGTAGGAAAGTAGATGCCCATTGAATTAAACCAAGCACACAAGCTTACGTAGCCTGTAGTTTCTTTTGAATGAGAAACCCAAAATATAAAGAGTAAAATGAAAGCTAGCTCGTAGAAAACAGGGAGCTAGAGCCTTTGCAAAGAGGAAGAGATCCAGGGGTGGAGGGGGCAGGGAGTGGAGGTGAAGGGAAGGAATAAAGAACGGAGCTGTGCCATGGACCCTCCAACTCCCCATGAAGAATATAACCATATAAACTGTAAACATGTCCCAATAAAAAATAAGAATTGAGGGGTCAGTAAGATAGCTCAGTGGTCTAAAGTGCCTGCTTAGGCAAGTTTAGGCACCGTGGTTCGATCTCCAGCATCACTTGCTGTGCCAGCCCTGTCCCCAGGCTGGGTGGAGCCTGCCACGAATAACTAAATAAAACAAGAATTGAAAATCCTCTATTCATTACATCAGTAAATATTCAATGCAATTCATAATTTACACAGGAGGAAGAAATCTTAGTAGGCATAAAATAGTTCTTTTTTTTTTTTTTTTTTTTTTTTTTTTTTTGAGACAGGGTCTCACTGTGCAGTTTAGGCTGGCTTTGAGCTCACTTTTGTAGCCCAGGCTGGTCTCGAACTCACAACGATCCTCCTGCCTCAGCCTCCCAAGTGCTGGGATTACAGGCGTGACATAAAATAGTTCTGAGGCATAATTTTTTGTGTCATGATTATCAAATAAAAAGGCCCGAGAAGCCTGGAGTAGAATCCAGACATCCTCCCAGTGTCTACCCCGCCCTTCCTGGATGAATCTGAGGTGCTCCCCATGCGAGGCCCGGCACCCTGGGCCGAGCGAGGCTGGAATTCAAGAGGGAAGGCTGCTACGAGCAAACCTTTTAAAAACAACTGAATTCCTGGTTGAGAACTCTTATGCTGTTGCTACCAATATCACCAGGCAGAGCATCTGGGATACTCAGATAGAGGAAGAAAATTTCAGAAAACATTTTTTTTTTTTTTTTTTTTCCAGTATTGACTGAGAGTCGAACTTGGAACCTTGAACTTACCAGGCAGGCGCTTTTGCCACTGGGCTATCTCAGGACTGAGAAAATTATTTTCTAAGTATTCCAGCTCACAAGAAAACTAGCTCATGAGTTTTTTCCTTAATGATAAAAATATACCATGGACATCAAGAGCATTTATTACCTTTGAGACTTCCTAGAAAGTATTCTGATTATTTTATTTTAGGACAGGATTTTACTAGGTTGCTCATACTCTCAGTTCTGCAGCCTCAGCCTACTGGACAGCTGCCATGCCATGTATTAGTATGCCTAAAGCATATTGCTTAGTATTTATATGAATAACATTTTACCCAGAGATTGTTGGACATTTCTCTCCCCCTTCTTTTTTTTTTTAAGGAAGGGGCTACAGGATGTTCAGGGTCTCACTACTAGATAGGACTCATAGTGATCCGCCTGTTTATAGCCTCCCAAGAGCTGGGATTACAGGAGCGCCACCATCCCCAGTCTCTATTGTCATCTCAGGGCACCCCGGGGACCGAGCTGGCATGGCTGGCCCTGATGATCGGGGATTGAACCCCTGGCCCCTGTGCCTGCTTGCAGACACTCTAATCCACTGAGCTATTTGGCTGGCAGAACATTTCTCTTTTTCTTTTTATGCTTTCCCCCACCCCCTGTGTCCCCCCACAGGCTAGGCTACCTCCTTAGCCTCTGAGCAACTCTTATAACCTGAAAATTCCTCCCAACTGTCTCTTCCATCAAACCTAAATATATACCATAACATGCCCCTTTTTTACATCCTTTCTTTATTTTATCTATCTATCTATCTACCTATCTATCTATCTATCTATTTATTTATTTATTTATGTCTTTTTGAGACAGTTGAGGCTGGCCTTGAGCTCACTTTTGTAGCCCAGGCTGGTCTCAAACTCACACCGATCCTCCTGCCTCAGCCTCCCAAGTGCTGGGATTACAGGCGTGAGCCACCACGCCCGGCTTCATACATCCTTTCTTTATTAATGACTTTTTTTTTTTTTACAGCTGCTATGCTTCCTTTGGGCAAACTCACACACGCATATGACATATTCCAATCCTTTCTTCTTCCATCACTTCCAGCCCTCTCCTCCCCCCAGTGTCACTTTCTGTGGGGTTTCGTTGTGTGTCACTTGTTTTCATCACACCCTATTCTTCACCCTTACACCTCACCTTCCCCCGTCCTGTTCCTCTACAGTCTCCTTTCTACTTTCTGGTCGTTTCTTACATTCCTTACACTAGGGAGAACAGGAGATATTTGTCTGAGTCAGACTTATTTTTGTCAGTATAATGATCTCCACATCATTTTATTTTCCTGCAAATAACAAGATGTAGTTGCTTTTTATGGCCGCAGAACACTCCACTGGGTGTCTAGGCCACATTTATTTTATCCACTTATCTGTTGATGAGCACTTTGACTGGTTCTATAGCTTGACCTTTGTGAACTGCGCCACAACTGTGGATATGCAGCTATCCCTACAGTTGGCTACACGAATTTCTTGGGGTACATACTAAGGGGGGGGTATAGCCAGATCACATGATAGTTCTATTTTTAACTTTTTGAGGAACCTTCATATTCATTTTCATAGTCAATTAACTAATTTGCATTTCCACTAGCAGTGTGGAAGGGTTCCTTTTCCCCCACTCCAACTAGCCTTTTATTATATTCTCTCTCTCTCTCTTTTTTTTTTTTTTTTTTTTTTGGTATTTTAGAGAAGGGTCTACAGAGTGTTCGGAGTCTCACTACTAGCTATTTATTATATTCCTGATGGCAGCTATTCTAACTGGGCTGAGATAAAACTTTGTTGTAGCTCTGATTTGCATTTCCCTAGTGGCTAAAGATGTTGAACATTTTTTCATATATACTTGTTGGCCACTCGTCTATTTAATCCATTAACCCGTTTATTGATTCAGCTGTTTAATGTTTTGGTATTAAGTTTTCAGAGGGTTTTTTTGGTTGGTTGGTTGGTTGGGTTTTTTGTTTTGGGTTTTTTTGTATTTTAGAGAAGTTTTCCCTTTAGAGAAGAGTGTTCACAGTCTCACAACTAGATCAGAACCCCAGTGATCTGCCTGTTTACAGCCTCCCAAGAGCTGAGAATACAGGTGCATGCCACCACACCCAGTCTCAATTGCCATCTCAGCACCGCCCAGGGTCAGGACCAGCACAGCAGTCTCAGGGATCAAACCCCTGGCCCCTGTGCTTGTTTGTAGGCACTTTAATCCACTGAACAATTTGGCTGGCCTTGTAGTTTTTAAAATATATTCTAGATATTAATCCTCCACCAGAAGAGTAGTTGATGAAGATTTTCTCCCATTCTTTAGATTTTTCTCTCCACCCTTTCGCTTGCTTTTAAATTTGATATAATTCCATTTGGCAACCTTCGCTATTATTTTCTGTGCTGTTGGAGTATATTCAGGAAATTTTTGCCTGTGCCTGTGGGCTTCAACAGTTTCCCCTGTGGGAGTTGGAGAGATAGCTCAGTAGAATAAGCACTTGCCTAGCAAGTGTAAGGTCCTCCGTTCAATGCCTGGTACTGCAAAAAAAAAAAAAAAAAAAAAAAAGTTGAGGTCATACCCCTAGATCTTTGATCTATTTTAAATTGACATTTAAATAGGTATTAGTTTCAATTTTCTACAAGTGGACATCCAGCTTCCCCAGCACTATTTGTTAAAGAAACTGCAATTCCTCCAAAGTACGTTTAGCTCTTTTGTCAAGGATCAGAAGGCTGTGGTTGTATAAGGTTATTTTTGTGTCCTCTATTCTGTTCCAGTGGTCTCCAAGTCTCTTTTAGTGCCAGTACCATGCCTTTCTTGTTACTTGACATTAAACCTCTGTCAGAAGTGTAATTGGTATTTTGTAATATAATCTGAAATGAGGCATTATGCCTCCAAGGTTGCCTTTGTTGCTTAGGATTGCTTTAGTTACTCTGGGCCATTTTTATTTCCATATGAGTTTTAGGGCTTTATTTACTTGTCCTATGAAGAAGGTCATTGGTATTTTGCTGGGAATCCCGCTGAATTTATAAATTGCTTTTAATAATACAGGCATTGAAAGTGTATTAATTCTGTCAATCCATGGACTTGAGGCTCCTTTCCATTTCCTAGTATCTTTGATTTCTTTCTTCAGTGTTCTGTAATTTTCCCTGCAGTTCTTTCATCTCTTTGGTTATACTGATCCTATATAGTTTCTGAAGTTACTGTGAATGGGATTGTTCCCCTAATTTCTCAGCTAGTCCGTTATTGGTGTATAGGAAAGCTATTGACTGATTTTCTTTCTCTTTTTCTTTTTTTTTTTTTTTTTGTTGGCAGGACTAGGGCTCAAACTCACGACCTTGCCAGGCAGGCACTTGTGCCACGGAGCTATCTCCCCAGCCCCTAAAATCTCTTGTTTTGCCTCAATATCTAAAAACTGAGGGGCCCGGCAGGATGGCTCAGTGGTCTAACGCGTCCACTTCCGGAAGCCTGGGCGGCTGCAGGGACCACGGTTCGATCCCTGGCACCACATGCTGCGCCAGCCCTGCCCTGAGGGCAGGCTGATCTGGCCATAAAAATAAACAAACAGGGGCCCGGCGGGATGGCTCAGTGGTTTAAAGCCTCTGCGTGGGAAAGTTTGGGCGACTTCAGGGACCACAGTTCGATCACCGGCACCACATGCTGCACCAGCCCTGCCCTCGGGGCGGGCTGAGCCGGCCATAAAAATGAGTGAATAAACAAACAAAGGTTCTGAAACAAGAAAATAAATAAATAAATAAAAATTGAAAAAAATATACAAAAAGAAACAAAAGTTCTGAAACAAGAATAAAATAAAATAAAATAATTCTTTAAAAAAATAAATAAAATAAAAACTGAGGGAAGCCGAGATAACTAAGCAGACTAAAGGGCCTGCTTAGGCAAGTTTAGGTAAACGCAGGGAACCACAGTTCAATCCGGTCACCACATGCCACTCTAGCCCCGCCCCCAGGCACTCAGAGCTGGCCACAGAGTCTGGGCATGATGGTGCAAGCCTGAAATTAATCCCAGCGCTGGGGAGGCTGAAAATAGGAGGATCACTGTGAGTCCTACGAGCTGTGTAGTGAGATCCTGTAACAAATACATTAGAAATAAATGAATAGCTGGGTGTGGTGGCTCATGCCTATAATCCCAGCACTGGGGAGGCTGAGGCAGAAGGATTGGTGCAAGTTTGAGACCAGCCTGGGCTACAAAAGTGAGCTCAAGGCCTGCCTCAACTGCATAGCAAGACCCTGTCTCAAAACGATAAAAATAAATAAATAAATAAATAAAACAAAAACTGTGAGGTAGCTTGTTTTTCCCCAGTATTGGACATTAGAGAAATACTACATATTTTGAAGATATTTGTCTTTTCATAAATGCTGTGTTTATTTGCATGACATGCTTAATAAATGAGCTTAAAATACAATAGGTCACAGAGTCCTCATTTAATAACTGAGTTCCATTTCTTTTTATTATTATTATCATTATTATTTGATTTTTGAAGAGAATGCAAAATGGTGAAAGGAAAAAAAGACACTAGAAATGACACAGAATTTCACTAAACAAAGTAATAGAAATTTGACAAAGGTTGTTGTATTACATAATATAATCCTCAAATTAGTGGTTTAGGTTATCAGATATAAACAAGCAAAATTGGGGGGGGAGAGAAAAAGAATAAATTTAAGCATTAGCTGCTCCTTTTAGCAGACCACCAGAAATCAGCAGTACAATGTCCAACTTGTATTGTAAATATGTCAAAAATATCTCCTTTCCTTCCTTCCCCAGGATTTGAACTCAAAACCTTGCACTTGCCAAACAGGCCCTTAAGGCCCTGAGCTATCTCCCTGGCTCCCTTCTTTCTTTTATTCTTTTCCTCATCCCAGTTGTCCCTTCCCTTTGAACAGATTCTTTCTCCTTCACAGTATCCATTGTACCTTTCAGATTTTATTTACTCTTGCAGTAAATAAAGACGATATAATGTTTGCACATGCAGGTCTGATTAATTTCACCTGAGTATGGTCTCGTGCATCCATTTACCAATAAAAGCCTCAAGTTTATCTTATTTTTATAGCTGAGTAACCTGAGTCCCATTTCTGTGGCTAGGTCATTAATTGGTCTCTAAATGAGAAATTGTATGTAGAGCGCATGTACTATGTTCACAACAAAAAAAAGAATAGCCCAAGGAAACACCAACTTGAAGACTTTGCTTTTATTTGCGTAACTCTTACATGCAGTACTATAACATAAACAGAAAAAAACTACAGTACAGTATGACTGACGAAATTATAATACAAACAGTTCAAGTTCCGTAAACATGTACGGATATACAAAAAATAGAAAGATAGGTCTTAAGTCTGACCAGCAGGTCTTAAGTCTAAAGAGCCCATCTCACTTGTAAGTTTGAATAGTTTTAACTAAGCCGGGCATGGTGGCTCATGCCTGTAATCCCAGCACTTGGGAGGCTGAGGCAGGAGGATTGGTGCAAGTTCGAGACCAGCCTGGGCTACAAAAGTGAGCTTAAGGCCAGCCTCAACTGCATAGCGAGACCCTGTCTCAAAAAGAGCAAAAAAAAAAAAAAAAAAAAAAAAAAAAAAAAAAAAAAAAAAAAAAAAAAAAAAAAAAAAAAAAAAAAAAAAAAAAAAAAAAAAAAAAAAAAAAAAAAAAAAAAAAAAAAAAGAATAGTTTTAACCAAGTGGGTTCTTAAAAAGGGAAATTTGTATTCTTGGGTTTCAAGAGTTCCCCTGTTTGCCATTATTCCTCTCCTCTTATCTACAGCTGGGGTAGGGTCACTATAGGTAATTTATGCTTTTTTCTGCCCAAATTTTCAAGATAAGATACCTTGACTCCTTAGAGCTGATGGATATTTCACCAGCTGCTACTTGGTTATGATGCCAGCAGCATAGGGAATCTGTCCCAGGATTAATCCTTTTATTTTTTAGCTAGCACCTGTGATAGCTTGATGAATCTCAGAGGTCTCGTAAGTTTTTAACTGGTGAGGGCTTTTGTTCTGGGGACACACCTGTACAGTTACTGGTGTATAACTTAATTTTCTATAACTATTTTGTAGTGCCTGCCTGTGTTAGTTACTTTTTACTCATTGCTGGGGCAAATATCTGACGCTCAAAATGAAGGAAGGAAAGGTTTATTTAGCTCACAGTTACTGGAGGTTTCAGTCTATATTCAGCTGGCCCAAGGCTAAGTGGAACAGGGCAGAGAGCATCCAGTTCATGGTGGCGGAACAGCAACAATGGCGACAGAGGCAACCGACCAACCAGGGCAGCAGAGAGCAACAATGCTAGTCTGTCTCTCTGTCTTTCTTTATATTACATTCAGGCATCCTCAGGTGCACTTGAGCTTTAAAGCAGTCTGAATGGTTCCCCATATCAGCTCGCCATTGAAACTCCCAACTTCATACAACCACACAAATCTCCTTTTACTCTTGTCTAAAATGTGCAGTAGCATAATCCAGAATGTGACTTTTATATTTAACATATAAGCAGAAGTATATAAATTAAGTATTTAGTAAGTGATATTTCAGTGTCCTATAGTACTTAGTAAAACAGAAATTATTGGGCTGGTGAGATAGCTCAGCGGACTAAGCACCCACTTAGGCAAGTTCAGGGACTGATTGGATTCCTGCTGCACTGGCCATGACCTTGGGTGCACTGAGCAGGGCACAGAGACTGCATGTGGTGGTGCAGGCCTGTAATCCCAGCACTGGGGAGGCCAAAAACAGGAGGATCACTGTGAGTCCAAGCTGAGTACCTGTACCAAATGCATAAAAAAAGAAAATTTTTTTTTTTTTTTTTCGTGGTTCCAGGGATTGAACTCAGGACCTTGTGATTTCTGGGCAAGCACCTCTTCCACTGAGCTACCTTCCCAGCCCCAAACATTTTTTTTTTTGTATTTTTTAGGCAAGGCCAACAGGGTGTTCAGTCTCACTACTAGATCAGACTTGTGGTGATCAGCCTGTTTACAGCCTCCCAAGCACTGGGATTATAGGTGTGCACCACCAAGCCTAAATTGCCGGCTCAGGTCAGTGTGCCCCAGGGGCAGGGCTGGCTTGGCATGCCCAAGGATTGAACCCTTGGCCTCTAAGCCTGGTTGCAGGTGCTTTAATCTGCTGAGCTATTTGGCCTTCCCTAAAAAAATAAATTATTATTATTATTATTATTATTATTATTATTATTATTATTATTATTATTTGGTCTTTTTGAGACAGGGTCTCACTATGCAGTTCAGGCTGGCCTTGAGCTCATTTTTGTAGCCCAGGCTGGTCTTGAACTTGCTCCGATCCTCCCAACTTCATACAGCCACACAGATCTCCTTTACTCTTGTCTAAAATGTGCAGTAGCATAATCCAGAATGTGACTTATCAAGGACTTGGATCCTCCAAGTCCTTGAACTTACCTCAGCCTCCCAAGTGCTGGGATTACAGGCGTGAGCCTCCACGCCCAGCTTAAAAAAAGAAATTATTAAGCATAAAAAGTACTTAGCTATCAGTGATTATCCATTAAATAAATCAATTTACTATCAGGATAAGGTTTTACATTGTCTAATGGCCTTGGACTGAGCATTTAGCTCATTGGCAGAATTTTTACTTTTAATACACAAGGTCCTGAATTTGATCCTTGACACCGCAAAAGGGAAAGAAATTTTATGTATTCTTTATTTTTAAAAATTTTGGATTTTTTTTTTTTTGGTCTTTTTGAGACAGGGTCTTCCTATGCAGTTCCAGTTGTGCTGGGATTACAGGTGTGCCCTCCATGCCCCGATGGAAATCATTTTTAAGATGGCATCCATATAGTAATCCACTGTTAAAGTTTGTATATGTTGTTTACTCACACCTTAGCATGACTTAGACCCTGGAATTCATCCCCAGCACTGAGAGAGAGAGAGAGAGAGAGAGAGAGAGAGAGAGAGAGAGAGGAATAACAATAACAACAACAAGAGGAGGAGGAGGAGGAGGAGGAGGGGGAAGAGGAGGAGAAGGAGGAGGAAGAGGAAGAAAGAGAAGAGAGGAGAGGAGAGGAGAGGAGAGGAGAGTAGAGGAGAGAGGGAGAGAGAAACAGAAAGGGGGGTGAGGCGAGGGGAGGGCAGGGCAGGGCAAAAAAGAAAATTGTTGAATGATTCAATTTAGTTCATTATAACTTTACATTTCTTTGTTATGATAAATGTTACATGGAAAGAACATTAGCTTATTTAATCAGCAAACCTGTAATAAGTTCTGGAAAATTGCACTATAGTAGAACAAAATGTGCATTGGTGTTATAGTCAACACTGATAAACCAAAACAGATGTAGTTATCATTAAATAAGAACTGCTAAACAAGTCTATTTGCTAATGCTCTACCTTAATTATGTGAACACATTTCTGAGTTTCTATAAAAGAACTCTTAAAAAATTTTTACTTATAGACCATATAAATTATTAGAAATTTCCTTATTTCTTTGAATTTTAGACTGATTTCAAAGCACCTTTAAAAACTCCCTACAGGTGATTCATTAAAGAACTCCTTTTCTATCACCTTCCTAATCCCATGTATTAATATCACCTAGAGGGCCCAGCAGGATGGCTCAGTGGTCTCAAGCACCTGCTCAGGAAAGCTTAGGTGGCTGCAGGGACCGCAGTTCAATCCCAGGCACCACATGCTGCGCCAGCCCTGCCCTCAGGGCAGGCTGAGCCGGCCATAAAAATAAATAAACAAACAAAAGTTCTGAAACAAAAAAAAAATTAAAAAATATCATCTGGAGGTAGGAAAACTTGACTAGCTCACAAGAGAAAGGGGTCATTCTAGAGACACAAAGAGACTACAGCCTCAGATCTACAAGTCAAGGATCAAACCCATGAAACATTCAGAGAGCAAATATTTAAGAGATAGTTTCCTTCCCAGTGAGTAAGAAATTCTTTTTTTTTTTTTTTTTTTTTTTTTTTTGTGGAACTGGGGGTTGAACTCAGGACTTTGAACTTTCCAGGCAGGTGCTTATGCACCTGAGTTAATTCCCCAGCCCTGTGTATGGAATTCTTGATTTGAACTCAAATAGACTAACAAGAATACTCATGGTAGATTCTCCACCTCACTCAGCAGAGAATGAGCTCTGTAGTCCATCCATCCATTCACAGAGGTCACTAAATGTTCTGGTCATAAAAATCTAGCCCTGCCAGATGCAGGTGTTCAGTCTTGTAATTCCAGATAATTCAGGAGGCTGAGGCAGGAGGATCACAAGTTTGAGACCAGCCTAGGCAACTTATAGAAAGCCTGTCTCAAAAATACACTAAGAATTTTTATAAAGGGTTGGGTATATAGCTCAGTGGTAGAGCCTTGTCTAGTGTGGACAACACTCCGAGTTCAATCCCAGGCATCGCCTTCCAATCACTGCTGCCACTAATGGGCGATAAGTTATTGGCTGTAAAAAAGCCAGAAACAAAACATAAACTTGGTAGAAAGAAAGAAAATAGAGAAACAGAGTCAGCATGATGAAAGGCCCATTGCCACTTGGAATTTACCTCTGAGAGCCAGGAGAAATTTGCCTGGGTTTAAACTATACCCAGAGAACCTTGGAGCAGTTTACCTGGCTGTCAGGTGAGTCCATTGGACATCTTGGCAGGACCCGCCAACCGTTACAAGGTAAAATTCAAAAAAGGTAGAATTACGACTCTTACAAAGACAGAAATAAGCCTTGTCAAAGATTTTTTTTTACCTCATTTAGCAATGAGGGAAGTGGTGAACTGTTATAGCTGGTTAAAAGGAAAATTCAAAGGGCTTCTATTTATGGGAGAGAGAGAGAGAGACGGGGGGGAGGGAGGGAGAGAGAAATTTACAGATGGATGCTAAACTGATCAATGACCAAACTGGCCAATCTTCTCAGCAAAACCACTTGCATTTTACTAGACATAATCTCCATTTCTTTCTTTTTTTTTTTTTTTTGTATTTTAGGGAAGGGTCTACAAGGTGTTCAAGGTCTCACTACTAGATTGAACTCATAGTGATCCACCTGTTTACAGCCTCCCAAGAGTTTGGGATTACAAGAGTGCCACCATGCCCAGTCTCAATTGCTGTCTCAGTATGCCCCAGGATAGGAAATCGAACCCTCGACCACTGCGCTTGATTGCAGGTGCTTTATTTTATTTATTATTTATTTATTTATTTATTTATTTATTTATTTATTTATTTATTTATTTGCTTTTTGAGACAGAGTCTCACTATGCAGTTGAGGCTGGCCTTGAGCTCACTTTTGTAGCCCAGGCTGGTCTCGAACTCACATTGATCCTCCTGCCTCAGCCCCTCCCGAGTGCTGGGATTACAGGCATGCACCACCACACCTGGCTAAAGTGAAGCTTTATTTTATTTATTTATTTATTTTTGATTTTTGAGACAGGGTCTCACTGTGCAGTTCAGGCTGGCTTTGAGCTCACTTTTGTAGCCCAGGCTGGTCTCGAACTCACAACAATCCTCCTGCTTCAGCCTCCCAAGTGCTGGGATTACAGGCGTGAGCCACCACGCCCGGCTGCAGGTGCTTTAATCTGCTGAGCTATTTGGCTGGCCCTATGATTTCCATTCCTATTGGGAAGAATTGTTGCATTACTGCTATTGTTTTCTACAATCTGCAGAGTTGTAAAATAACAAAGCATAAGGATAGGTAGATTAACAGAGGGATGAATTGATCAGATACCCATCAGTTCTCTCACAATTTTCTGTTCCATCTTTAAGGTAAATATTACTCTTATCCTTGTTTTATGTAGAAAAATCATGCAGAGAGGCTGAGTCTTGAGTCACACAACTAGGCCAGGCTGAGGTGGAATTTGAGCCCCAGCAGTCTGTCTCTGGAGTGTGTGTTCACGTCTTGCACACCTTCCTGCCTGGGGTTGCTATCAGTGCTCAAGAGGAGGAAATGATACATGTATAAGGCTTGACAGGTTGCTAGAATTTAGTAAGCTGTTTATCAATAGCATGGCTGTTATAATCACCATGATTAGGGGCTAGGGAGATAGCTCCGTGGCACAAATGCCTGTTTGGCAAGTGCAAGGTTGTGAGTTTGAACCCTGGTCCCAGGGGGGGAAAAAAAAAAAAAAGAGGTCTTTTCTTTCTGGTAATCACCAAGATTATTATACATGCAAAGACACAGAAGTAGAGAGAGAACAAGACATACTCAGGGAGTCACCAGGAACTCAATGTGGGTTTTATTAAGGAATGTAAGGGGCGGGTAGGGAGAAATGCAGCTGGAACACTAAGGAGAGGCCAGGATCTGGAGGCCTTGTTATGAGACTGGGATTTCAGCAAATGCACTCTGGGCCCGTTGCCCCTCATTCTGCGAACTTGCAAGGTTTTAGCCAATTTCAAATGAGCTTTTCCATTCTTAGGAGAGTGTAGGAACCAGGCCCCGTGGCATTAAGAGCTCCAGAATGACCAGACTAAAAGCTAGCAATTCTGACTTCATGTTGACACACATCCAAATGTCTGGAAACATCGAGGCAATAAAAATGACCTTTCCTCTTCTTCATGCAGCTGTTCTTGTGTTAAGCAGGAGGTGTTTTATGTCCTGTATCAAGGTTTGACACATGGCCCACAGCCACAGCTCACACTACCAGAAGGTTGCTAGAGGGAATGAATGTATGAACTGTGAGTTGGGAGGGAAGAATAGATAAAAATAAAATAGATAGAATAGATTAGTATAGATCTCATGGTGGCTAGTGAAAATAATGCACCTGCTGGGTTAGGTCTTTAAAATTTCCACTGGCTCTAGGTTTGGCTGGATTCAGGGACTCAATGGTATCAGAACCACTCTCTCTTTTTGTCAAGGACCATTCAAGAACAACCCTCTTACAGAGAGCCTGTTTCAAAATATAGTACTGTTTTTTTAAAAAAAGGTTGGGGATATAGCTCAGTGGCAGAGGCTTAGCTAGTATATGCAACACTCCTCAAGCTGTGGGACCGGCTCCAGCAGCCAGCCTTATACTTTACCCCTCTTACACCCAGTACACAAAGATTCTCTATTTCCTCTGCACCCCATTGCTTCACTTCTGATTCTCTGTTGTCTGAATGTGGCCACACTCAAAGTAGTCATTGTGGCCAGTGGAACCAGTAGACTGACTAGTGTAGACCATTCTTGGAGCTAGGATGAGAGCTATTTCAAGAAGTCACACGACTGGGGCTGGCGACATAGCTCAGCAGTCTAAAGCACCTGCTTAGGCAAGCTTAGGTAACTACAGGGACTGAGGTTTGATCTCCAGCACTACATGCTGCGCCAGCCCCACCCTCAGGGCAGGCTGAGCCAGCCATAACAGAAAGAAAGAAGGAAAGAAAGAAAGAAAGAAAGAAAGAACCAGAGTGGTGGTGTCACTGAACATCATTCTGAAGCTTTAAGCAGCTCAATAGTCCTGCGCAGTCCATTGGATAGAGCAAAGCATTGCTTCTTGCTGGTCAGGATTCTTACACATAACAAATTACTCATCCAGGGCCTTCTGACCTCAGCAACTCAGACAAAGGAGATGAGGGATGAAGCCCTGCAGCCATCCAGGACACAGAGTGACAAGGAGAGGGAACAGCAACATGGAAAGCCTCACACGACAGTGGGTCTTAACTGTCAGACCGGTTGAATTAAAAGATGATGAGAGAGGATGGCGAGTGTGCTGAGCCAATCAATGAGTTAACCCATTATTGAGCTCATAACTGGATATTAAAAGGTAGAGCCTATTGGCAAGAAGTAGAGCATTGAATGGATAACATTGAAGGCACATCTTATCCTCAGCTCCTTTCTCTCTGGTTCTTAGTTCCCATGAGCCAAGCAGCTTTCTTCTGCCATGAAGTTTTCCCCTTGGAACCAACGAACCATAGGCCGAAACCGCTGAAACCGTGAGCCAAGCAGCTTTCCTCCTTTGGCATCTGCATTAGCAGAGGGACAGGCGTGAAGCTGGTGTGGCTGAAACAGGGTGAGCAAAGGGGAGAATGCTAGGAGATGAGGTCAGAGACGTAGCAGGAGGACACCATGGTCACAATGTTGGTTTTTACGTTAGTGACGGAGGAAGCAAGCAACCATGTAAACAGAAGTATAGCGTGACTGGTCTTTTGGTTTTGAGAAATCAGCCCACAAGTTAACAAACCAACAGATGGTGGTAAGCAGTGCAGCAAGGAGCGGGGAGGTAGAGCAGCTGTCCGAGTCCAAGAAGGCAGGACAGAGATGAAGCTGGCTTGGATGAGGCTGCAGCAGTGCAGGTGCAGGTGCAGGTGAGATGTGACCAGATGCTCATATAGGACCAAGTGGTGGAATGAATGAGCTGTCCCGGCCTACCTGCAAGAGTCACACAACAATCATGGTGATATTTACTGGTTGTTGTGAGGACATTTGCAGACCAGTCAGTGGCCAATCCTTACCCTCCTCCTCTTAATCCCCTCTTCTGGTCCAAGAAACATTTAGAGTCTGATAAAAGGGAATTTTCTGCTTCACCTCCCCGCAAAGATGGCCAGGAAGGCCTGAGCTTTGCACTCTCTGTAGATTCTCTAAAGATACAGACAATGGAAGGGATGGGAAGCCTTAGGTGCAGCATGAACTTGACCTCTCCTGCAGCATAGCTTAGCTATGGTTTCGGCTGCTAACCAAGACAGAGTGGCTGCGTGTCAATTGACAGGCATCTCTTACAAGTGTTCATTCCTGACTTAGCCTGTCTTGCCACAGGGCTTTCCTTTGAACTCCATCAGCAGAACCTAGTGCTAGGGTCTGACTGTATCCTTACTCTTAACCCTCACAGCCCACAATGCACTTGGGGTAGAACATGCTGCTGCCCAGGGAGGGTGGCAATCCGTACTTTCCACAACTCAAAGGGGGTACCATTTCCATCCTATTCTATGTCCGTGAGTAGTGTTTTTGTGACTATTTTAGGCTTTGAAGACTATGCAGCTATTCAACTCTCCTGTGAAATGAAGAGAGAACGGTGGACAACCTACACTGATGCATTTTCTAGAAGCTGCAGTTCACCATAGTCGTGGCTAAATTGCCTATGTCAGAGAAAGATGTGTCACTGAGTAGCATGGGTCACCAGCCTCATGTATGATGGGCTGGTTTTGCTACGTTGCCAGTGAATATCACCCTTCTCTCCCCTCTTCTTCAGGACCCTGCAAAGGGCAGGGTTCTATGCTGGCTTCCATAATGTTACCAATCAGCTGCTCATTCTTGTTTAGTTCATACAGATAACAATAACTGGCAAAGGGCAGCTAAGTATTAATGGCCTTGTATTTTGAAAGCCAATAGTTATCAGCTTTTCTAGTTAACTAGCATCTTTACTGCTTGGATCCAGTAGCTACAAGCAGACCTTGGAAACTCTTCTGGCCACTGGAGATGGGGGCTCCTGGCAATTCCATTCTTTCTCTGCTGCTAGCCACTTTCTGTGTTACCAGCTCCAACTTCTAGTGGCTTTTGAAGCCAGTAACCTTTGGTGTTACCAACTCATAGTATATAGTTTCACAGCCTACTTCACTGGAGCCAGAAATAAAAATAGGTAAAACCATGACATCCAGAAGAAATTTTATTAGCATATATGCTGCAATGTAAGGAGGAGCAATGTGATCCCTGAAGGGTATGATGAAGTTATTTATATGGTAGCAGGGAAGCAGGGTGGTGGTTGAGCATTCTATCTTGTTGTGGGTAGGGACAGGTCCCCTCCTGGACCTCACAGGACAGCTGCTAGTGGATGAGTCACTTGAAAGAGGTCTTAGACCAAATCTTGCTGTAGTCAAAGCAGTGGCTGTGGAGTGCCCAGAGCAGCTAGGTTGGCTGGAAGCTGTTGGGGGGCCGCTGCCATGAAAACATACAAACAGTAGAGCTCTTAGGAAACATGGAGTAGTTCCAATAAAACTTTATTTACAAAAACATCCGGTAGGCTGGAGTTGGCTGGTGAACTATTTGCTGACCCCTAGTCTATGGGAATAGAAAGCTCTAGCCCAGAAGTTGTGTGGCAGGCCTCAGAGCTTTGTTCATTCCTACTGACTTCTCAAGCCTGGCTCCACAGCTGTCTTTCTGTTCTGTGAGCCTCTCTGTTCTCCTAATGAATTTTAGTTTTGTTTAGAGTCAGTTTCTGTGCTTTGCAACCAAGAACCTTGACCGCCACAGCTCTTACCCAGTTTCATTTAATTCCATTTGGCCCTTAGGAAAGAAAACTGGGGGCAGACGTGGGGCAAAGGGGATGGCCCAGAGTCCCTCATTCCTGTTCTGGAGAAAGAGCCCAGAGATCACAGCGAACAAAAGCCATTAGTGTCACCTTTATTTGTGATGTGTCCCTGTGCTGAAGAGTTTTTTTGTTTTTTGTCTTTTTTTCCAGGGTTCGAACTCACAATCTTGCACTTGCCAGGCAGGCACTTGTGCCACGGAACTATCTCCCCAGCTGTATTAGTTACTTTTTGCTCGTTGCTGGAACAAATACCCAACACTCAAAATGACGGAAGGAAAGGCTTATTTAGCTCACAGTTTATGGAGGTTTCAGTCCATATTCGGCTGGCCCAAGGCTGAGTGGAACAGAGCAGAGAGCATCCAGTTCATGGCGGCGGAACAGCAACAAAATGGTGGCAGAGGTAGCCAACCAACATGGCAGCAGAGCAACAGCAACAGCTAGAGCTCCAGTCTGTCTCTCTGTCTCTCTTTATATTACATTCAGGCTCTCCGCCTTAGCT
>PVJA010039408.1:0-19013 GCA_004027025.1 Myocastor coypus | reverse complement strand
CCCGGCTCTCATGATTTTTTGATATATTCATGTGAGTAAATCTTATCTCTGTCTCCAGTCTTTCCGGTAAGCACCCAAGATCTTTTGCTTGCTCTATCATTTCTTGCCTGCCCCCCCTTTTCTCATTTTCCCAACTTAATGTCCATATTCTGCATCCTCCAAGATTGTTTTTCTACATTTCTCCTAATTTATGCATGCCTGTTTTGGCCCTTATTCCTTTTTTTCTTTTTTTTTTTCTTCCGGTACCAGGGATTGAACTCAGGACGGGCACTTGCCAGGCAAGCGCTTATTCTACTGAGCTATCTCCCCAGCCCATCCCTTGTTCCTCTTAAGTTTTCTCACCACAGGGTAAAATCACTCTGACAAGAGAAATACCTTTCCTGCAAGTTCATGATTTATGTTGGAGTTTGTTCTATAGATCTTGTTCCTACAATTAAAAGAACCAAATTAATAATCACTATGATTTTAGTGCTATGGTTTGTGTATAGGTGTCCCCTCAAAACCTCATGCACTCATGAGGTGGCTTCTGGAATTTGTAGTTAATTTTTGTGGGAAGAGGTGCTGCACCTCCCCTGGGGCAGGTGATTTGCATTTCAGTGTAAGGAAGGCAGAGAAATTAGCTGCTTGAGCTGTTTCTACCTCCCTTCTTAGCATTCTTGCTCTTATCAGCTGCCATGAAAAGTTGTTTTCTGACATGTGCCTCTCTACCTTGGAGCCAACTGAATATGGGCTGAAACCTCCAGAAACTATGAGCTAAATAAGCCTTTTCTTTCCTCATTTTGAGTCTCCGGTGTTTGTCCCAGCAACAAGACTAAGACAGTCACTTTCTAAGGCATGGTTGACATTATTGCTATAATTACACTATTTAAGGTAGGATTTCATACTTGTTTGTATTCAGTTATTTGATGTCTATAAAAATACTGTTTTTATGTGGGGTCATAATCATCATCATAGTCCAGTACTGTCATGATTTGGGAATTTGCAAGAGAACCATATGATCAATATTGGACATATAACTAATCAGGTTTTTTGAAATACTCACCCAAAGAGTCACATATAAAAATAGCGTGTAGGAAATCTATCTGCACAGCAAAGGACAAAAATATAGTTGATTGGCTAGATCCCATGATAATATCCTGCATGAGCCAGCTGTCGACCTAGAGCCCATAACATTATCGCCCACAAATCCGACTGGAGGCCTAGAACACATGACATTGCTTCGTGCGGGCATGTTTCATTGAGCTGCACCAGTAAGATTCAAAGGTCAGTAGTAGAAGCTAGAAAATCTGTGCTAGTGGAATGAAGAATCTGTGCTCTCAGGCTGAGGGATCTAAACTACATCTAGGACATAATGGTCAAATTAAGACCTAGAGCTGTGCTGAAAAGTAGCACAGCCATCCTCAACAATAATGAGATCCTGAGCTCCTGCAATCGAGACTAAGAAAATATTACAAACAATCAATAAACCAAAAAAATAGTTCTGCAAAATATTATGTAAAATTAATAGTTAAGCAATCTCATGAAGAAAAAGAAAGACTCAAATTCATGCAACTGAGAATAAGAAGGGAGAAATCATAGCCTCTATTTCAGAAATCTAGAAGATCATAAAAACACACAATGGGATATTTTATTCAAATGCAATGGAAAAGACAGAAAAAAAAATGGGTGCCCACTCTCACCATTGCTATTAAATATAGCTTGGAAACATTACTGGAATAATTAGACATGATTAAAAAATAAAAGGAATAAAGACATTAAAAGAGGAAGTTAAATTATCATTGTTGGCAAGTCATAATACTCAAAAGGTTGCAAATCTACAGGTTTCAAAAACCTGTAGATTTAATAAGTGAATGCATTAATATAGTTGGATATAAAGTCAATATTCAAATATCAATAGTACTATATACAGAAAGAACAAACTCACTGAGAGAAAAGTTAGGGTAACAGTACTTTTTACAATAGCGTCAAGGACCAGGATGTAGTGCAGTGCCTGCTGGCAAGCACAAGGCCCTGAATTTGATTCCCAGTTCCACAAAAGAAAATAGTTTTTTCCTTTTTAAATCTTCTTAAAATAGCATTTTAAAAACCCTTTGGAATCAACATAATGAAGGAAGTAAAAGATATCTACATTGCAAAAACAGTACTTTGAAAATGAGACCAAATAGGATATCTAAAAATAGAATGATATTCCCTTCTTTTTGGGTAGGAATAACCAATGCAGTGAACATGGCTATACTCCCAAAATTTGTATGCAGATTTTATGCAGTCTCAATCAAAATACCATCAGCGTAACTCTTAGAAATAGAGAAAATATTTAAAAACTTCAGTTGAAACAGGAAGAGACCTAGAAGAGGAAAAACTATTCTGAGTAACAAAAGTAAGACAAAAGGCATGAATAGGCCTGTTTTGAAATTATGTAACAGAGGTATTGTGATAAAAACATCTGGTTACCAGGTGGGAAAAAAAAAAAAAAAAGAGGGATCAATGGAATAGAACATAAAATAGAGAAACAACTCCAAATACACTTAATCACCTTCTGATTGACAAAGGAGCCAAATGTGTTCAGTGGAAGAACGTTAAATCTTTAATAAATGCTCCTGGAAAAGTGGGCTTTCCACATGCTGAAGATTGAAACTAGAACTGTTTCCATCACTGTGCACTGAACTAAATAAAAAAGGATCAAAAGTGCAAATATTAAAACGGAAACACTAAGTATGCTGGAAGATAATACAGGTAGAATCCTTAAAGATATAGGTAGAGACAAGAATTTTATGATAAAAAAACCAAGCACACAGATATGTCATACAAAATATGACAAATAATCAGCAAGTAGGATTTCATCTTATTGCAAAGCTTTTGCATGGATAAAAAAGGAACCGACAAAGATGCGCCACATAGTGGAGAGAAAATGAGCCAGCTTTTCCTCAGACAAAAGGATTAATATCTAGAACATGTAAAGAATTAAAAAAATTAAACTCCCAAGTTTAAAAGCCCAATCCCAAAATGGTTATATAAAATGAATGCCCATTTTTCAGATTAAGAAATATAAATGGTACGGAAATACATAAAAAAAAAGGCTTAGCATCACTGGTCATTTGAAAAAATACGAATTAAAGTAATGCTGACGTCTTGTCCTAGAAAGAATGGTGTCATCAAGAAGCCAACCAATGACAGATGCTGTTGAGGCTGCTGGGAAAAGGGTACTCTTCTCTAGTCCTGGAGAGAGTGTAGAATACTGAAACCACTGTAGAAATCAGGGTGGAAATTCTTCAAAAAGCTATCAGTAGAAGTTCCATTTGACCTAATTATTTCCTGTGTGAGTATCTCCTCAAAAGAAGTAACACCACCATATCACACCAATATATGCACACCCACATTTCTCATAAACAATTTGCAATATTTAAAACTTGGAACAAAAACAAATGTCCACCAAGTGATGAGTAGATGACAAAGATGCATAATTGTTTTATGTAGTAGAATATTAACTGAGCTATAAATAAGAATAAACTATGGCATTTATAGGTGGATATGAAAGTAAGTGACCTAAACTAGCCACACATGTAAATATCACATTATCTTTCTTTTTTGTATTGTTTTTAATAGTGTTTGTTAGCACAGCAACAAATGCAGATGTTAGAAGCATACAACATTTAACCAATCCAATTAGTGACTTCTACCCAGTGCCTTAAGGTATTTCACTACAGGTTCACACTTGATTTAAATATGTATAATGAATTCAAAATAAAATAAAAACACATTAACTATTCATTTCCTAAGTGGTGTCTTATAGCCCCAACTATGTTATAAAACACACACACACACACACACACACACACATATATATGTATATATATACATATATATATATATGTATATATATATATATACACACACACACACAAATACATATGCATATATATATGAGATAACAATCTTAAAAACTGTGTTAAATATCCATGTTCATTTCTAAGAAAGAGAGGAAAAAATCCAATTTTTAAAGCAAAAAAGTGTGCCATCTTACAATGACTTTACATAAACAGCCATGTGTGTACCCTGTACAAATTAACATGTTTAAAAATTGCATACTATAGGCAATAAAATTCAAATGTCTAAGTGTACATTCTTCTTCCGTACTATATTTCAGTCAGTATTATAGAACTAATAACTTTTAAAAGGTGCTAATACCAATTTTCTCTACTATAGCAAGATGCCTTGTTATAACAAATCTCATGAAATAAGACTGAATAATATCTGCTATAGAAATACCCTACTTTTTACCAACTCCTCCCTCTCCTGCCCCTTCAAAATCATAAGCAGATGTCTTCTGTGACAGAGAAATAACATAAGAATTGTGAAAACTCAATTTAATTTATATAGCGTATCTCTTGGTCCACTGTATGGCCAGTCTGTCATGTCCTGCTCTGTTGATCATATGCTGAGTGGCAGGATTACAGTCTGTAAGAAGTAAGCAGATAGAAAGGAAGACTTTAGAAATAACTAGTGCAGAGCTCAAATTATCCTTTAGTATGTCCAAGAACTTCACTATATATCACTGTTAATATTCCAGTGATAGATTCTTGTCCAAAATGTAATCTTGGAAGGTTTGCAGGGATACTCTGGAGTAAAGGTGATATCCAAAAAGAATATACCTCCTTCACATACAGATTCTAAGGGTCCAAGAATGGTACATCTCTATTCATACATGTTGTCAGTTTTAGGACTGGCACTGCAGTTGGGCAGAGGGTCCAGAGTGATATCGGCCAGCTTCTTCTGAATCCTCTTTGTGCTCGTCACAAGGAGCTTGGAGTTTTGGCTCACGCTGAGTTACTCTCCTTCTTTGGGGGTTTGTTTCTTTGTCGTTTGCACTCTTCCTGTCTGGCTGCTCTGGGCTGCCGTGGGGGCTGTGCTGCAGCTCTCCTTACCTTTCTGGTATGAGAAACTAGAAGAATAAATGAGGACCAACATGTTCAAGGTTATTGTGAAATAGAAAAAAAATTTCAAAAGGAAAAGAGAACTGGGATGGAATAGAGGAAGAGGAAAGAAGGAAAAAGAAAAAAAATATTAAAAAATGAAGGATAAATGGACCCAAAGCTTTGTGAAGAAGGATGGGATGGGGTTCAAGGGAGTAGAATGTAGGGAAAAAAGATAAATTAAGATACATCAGGCCCAGATCAAAATTCCCTATTACATGTTATTCTTATGTGTGCCCAAGTTGTACCAGTAAGCTTAAGGAAATATTTTAAGGGGACAGTCTTTAATGTTGCCTGCAGAGCAGAGATGTTGCAGATTGATATATAAGTCCACTCTCACATTCATGATTGTATAAACTAATGATATCATTCTCACCCTATAAAATAGTTAACAATAGTAATTTGTTGTCCTAAAAAGAAATCAAGCTCTACGTTAAAACCTATCTGTATAACAAGTATAAATACACAATCATAGTTCAAACATATAACTAATGAGACAATTAAAGATAAAGGAATCTTATACTGTTTGAGATAAGAATTTCTGTCAAAGATTCTTTTATTACCATTTGGAAGCTTTTAACATGTATTACAGATGCAAGGAATGTATTAATCTTCCGAAGTTAAAACACATTACCTTCTGGAAAAACATGCTGGTTATAAAATATGCTAATTACATATGTTGCTTCATTAAATCCTATTGGAAAATGGCTTTATATTTTATATGAAGGTGAAGAAGATGTTGTTTTACAAACTGAAGTTATAGCAATTAGGTATTAATATGCATTTTGTTTGCTTTATAATTTGTATTCAGAATCATTTTTGTCATAGAATTTTAAGAAAAATACAAAAAGTGTATATTTAACAGTTCATATATTGACCATTTCTTCATATGTAATATTAGCATTTGTCATGTATTTTTGGTGTGTTTTCACTATTTTAAAGTTAAACTCATTATACTTTTCTTGTCGAACTATGATTATACTTCATTTATGGAAAAAAAAATAACATGTTAGCCTAATTTATTAGGAGACCGTTTTCCTGCCTTTGGCATTTGGCTCTATAACTTATTAATTATAATTATATGTACTGATGAAATTAATTTTTAAATTTTTATTGAGGTCTGTCTTTTGTCATGACTTGTGTTGTTCTTGGTTCTTTTTTTTTCACTGATTCTATGCTTAGGAAGGCTGGCCATGTAGAAAGAGGATGGAAGAGTCATTAGTATTTTAGATTAGAACTTCTGTCTCTCATCTACTCCCACTTGATGGTCAGTTTCACTACATGTTCAGAGAAAATAGGTGATCAAATGTGACCTCCTTTCTGTATAATTGAGATCTTTATTCTTCTACTCCATTCAATAGCATTTTAGTCAAACTCTAACTTTCTTGTATGCTACTTAAATTATTTTAATTTTATAATACATTTTGATTTTAGAGCACAGCCATCCCTTAATATTTATTAAATATTTGTACTTCCAGATAAGACAATTTGAGTTTGTCATCACCCACAAACCTCACTTGGCTTGTTGTTGGAAGTTCTGAATATTTTTAATGTATAAGTTTGGTAAACTTATACATTAATTTTAGAACTTTTGAATATTTTTAATATTCAGATTCTCCATCCAGAGCTTAAGCTTCTCCAACAAGTCTCTATTGATATCTCTGGTAAAATTTGGGTTTTTTCTTTTTTCTCTTTAAAATCATTACTGTAGACTGGGCTTGGTGGCTTGCAGTTGTAGTTGCAGTTTTTTGGAGGCTATAAACAGGAGGATCACACTACGAGTCCAATCCAGTAGTGAGACTCTGAACACCCTGTAGACCCTTACCTAAAAAAACAACCAAAAAAATCATAAAATCACTACTATTTATTGTTATTACATTTCTTAGAATTTTCTTACTTGAAAAACAGTTAATAATTTATATTTTCACTTTGATAGCCTAGAGCTGTTTGTGATTTTATTTAGTACAATTAGAAATTTTTTCCTTGGTTTATTTATTTATTTATTTATTTATTTTTAGGGTCTCACTACTGAGTCATAGTGATCCTCCTGTTTGTACCTCCCAAGGGCTGGGATTATAGCCGTGCACCACCACACCCAGTCTTGCCAGCTCAGCGTGCTCTAGAGCAGGGCCAGTGCGGCACGAGGGGTCAAGAACCGAACCCTGGCCCCTGTGCTTCCTCTAAGCAAGCGCTAAATCCGCTGAGCTATACCGCCGGTCCTCTTGGTTTATTTATTACCTAGCTGTATTGCTCTGTTCATACTGAGACTAGACAATTCATGAGCAGCAAGAATTTGTTGTTCACAGTCCGGGATACTGCAGCTTTCAAGAACAGGTTGCTGTTAAGTTCGTGATCTTCTGATCTTCACGTCCCATGTGTACCCAGAATGCAGAGGTCTCCAAGAGCAACTAGAAGGGCAAAATGAAGATAAATGCTCATTCTTTGCATGGCAGAGGAGGTGAAAAGGCACAAAGAATGGAAGGACATGGGGCATCACTAGTGTTCTCCTACCCTTTTCTTAATCCAATAGTACTTCCCAAAGGCGCCCGTCTCGGAACCATTCCACTGAGGATCAAGATTTGGTATGAATTTTAGAAGGGAGAACACCATTAAAATGACAGCACTGATTACCATGTTTATATTTTACAGCACATATAGTATTCCATTTTTTTTAATTCCTTGGATAAAGTTAATTCACATACACTTTTATTCTGAAATTATTAACTTCCTGTCTTTATAAGACACAGGTCTAAGGTATCATTTCATTTAAAATTTTTCATGTGAGGTATTTCCTCTAAAAAATCTTTTACCTGGGGCCCGGCAGGATGGCTCAGTGGTCTAAAGCGCCTGCTTAGGAAACCTTCGGCAGCTGCAGGGACGGCGGTTCAATCCCTGGCACCACATGCTGTGCCAGCTCTGCCCTCAGGGCAGGCTGAGCCTGCCATAAAAATAAATAAATAAACAAACAAAAGTTCTGAAAGAAAAAATAAATAAATAAAATAAAAAATTAAAAACTAAACTGTCACCTCGACTCTTACCAAACACGAACTTTATGTGGCAGGCATTACCCCATTTCTGCATTTCCAGGAACTAACTCCAGGTGTGATTCGAGGAGAAATAAGAATATATTTGCTGAAATTAATAAAATATAAAAATGTTCTTTCCAAAAAAAAATTATATATATATATATGTATGTGTATATATATATATATATATATATATATATATATATATTCTGAATTATATCATGTAGGAGTTACTCTGTATCTGATAAAGTTTATTACCATAAATATAATAAAAGTGTGCATAATAATTAAAATATTTCACATTAATAATGACCAGATAAATTTTTGAGCACTTGTAAAGAACATAAGTAATTCCATCAGGCAGTATTACACATAGGAAGGAATTGGATTCCAACTATAGGTCCATATTCTTGTAACTAGTTTATAGCTCCACTAGACTTACTTGCTAATCAACAAAATTTAATAAGCATAATTATGGATTACAGAGAGCAAATTAATTTTAATTTCAGCCATAAAATGATGCTCCTTACCACTTCTAAATCATATTCCTCAGTATCTAAACCATATATTTCTTTCCCAATACTTAAACGGATGGTTATAGATGGCCCCCAGTTCAATATTCTGTCTTTCTGCAGAAAGTGAAATCACTTTTTTGGGACCACATCACTATTCCTTGAGTTTCAAACTTCTGTAGAATTCTGGGGAATACATTAAAAGTGCCTCTCTTTATTTTACAAATGGTTTATATAATTCTAGGCTTAGTCTCTAATAAATGAAATTACAGAAACTTGCACCTGTAGGAGGATGTATCAAAATGTATAATGCCTCAAAAGCTGAAGTATTGATGTATTAACTTTTCAGCGCTTTGAAGAAATAAGCTCATTCAGATTAAAATACACTAGAAATGAAGGAGATTAATGAAAATGTGTGTTGAAGTTTGACAGATTTTAAAATTTAAACGTTCTCTGGGCCTGGCGGGATGGCTCAGTGGTCTAAAGCGCCTGCTTGGGAAAGCTTGGGTGGCTTCAGGGACCACGGTTCGATCCCCGGCACCACATGCTGCGCCAGCCCTGCCCTCGGGTCGGGCTGAGCCGGCCATAAAAACGAGTGAATAAACAAATAAAGGTTCTGAAACAAGAAAAAAAAATTAAGTTAAAAAATTCTAAAAAAAATAAAAAATAAAAAATAAAAAAAAAATTTAAACGTTCTCTGAATTTTTAATCATATCTCCTAATAAATGTTTTTGCAAATAGTCAAGTTTCCCACTTGAACTATCATTCTTTTGTTTTGTTTTGTTTTACTATTAATGGGTACAATTTACATATATTTGCTTGTAAAAGCTATTTTTTTTAATCTATGGACCACATAAACCACATAATATAAACATTTTAATTGAAATTATAATGCCATCAAATGTTCCTATTACATTTCATTCCACTTTTGGAAACTCCCACATGTTTTCCATTAGATGAAAGACAGACAGACAAACTGACAACTTTAATATTATTTTTCTACCCATGAATTTCATGTCACATACAAATATCTACAAAAAGCTTCATCGATTGAACATGGGACAGAACAAAGCTCAAATTTGTAAGAAGCATGATTATAACCACTTAAAGAAAAATTATTTATTTCAGTAAGCAATTTCATGCCAATATATACAAAAAAGAATTCTTTCAGAAAGAGGGCTTCAAGTACTAGCAGAACAGGCTATTTAAAAAACAAAATAAATAAATGAGATAACTCGGGATCCTCTTTAAAGTGAATATCACAATGATTTCTGAGCTACCTCTACTAAGAAAGCTGCCTATTATGAAGGAAGCTCAATACTTATTGCAGAGTAGCACATTGTCATGTCTGTGAGTCCGACTGAAGCCCTGAGGAAATTGGTGCATTCGGTACACTGCTCTGCGAAATATTACATTACCTAGTTCTGAAGTGCTATTCTTGAATTGCAAAGCTATTTCTTAGAAGCATTTCTCAATGTGTCACAGATTGCTTTAAAAGGAAGCTGATGACAATAGAAAAAAACACAATAACAGTATCAGTGGTCGTTTTAACAAATCTGGATTAACAAATTCAGGACTGGAAAAGCGGCCTCTGCTCCTGCACATATAAAAATGCCACTTGGCTACGTAGGAGAGAGCTTCTTTGCATGAAGAAGGGAAGCCTCTTCCCTGATCCCTGTGGGATGCTACAAGTGGAAGCATGGAGAACTAATTAAATGAAATTTCAAAGTCTGTATAAAGTCTACTACATTATAAGCTGTTAGATGTTATCGAGTCACCTAATATTGAAAATTCTTGATTGTCATTTATAGATACTTTTAATGCAGTACAATACTAAGCCAAAATATATGAAATAATCCTTAGGCATGGAGAAAAACTCTATCAATGATAATTACAGTGATTATTGTAGCAAAATCTTGTTCTCTGATTGATAAGTGGAAAATACATATTATTGAAAATATCCACTGTGAAGTCTACATGGAACTAGTTGATTATTCATTATTCACCCATAAATATTAAATACCTACTATGTGCTACACATTAATCTAACCTTCCACCAGATTGATATTAGATTGCTCTCATAGATAAATAAAACATGTACAATACTGGGAGGAGAGAGATAACATGGAAAAACATAAAATTGTCGGGGTGAGGGCAACTGGGAAGGAAGATTTTTACACTGTTGAATGAGGTGTCCACTTCTTTGAGGAGGCACATTTTGAGGTAAAACTTGAAGATGTATAGATTGAAGCCACACACACAAGGACAGGGGATCCTATCTGTTTTTAAATGACCATTCTAGATGCTTTACTGTGAAAAAATTTAAGGATAAAAAGTAAATGGAAAGGCCAACCTCATAGCTCAACTGACTAAGGCACCTGTTTAAGCAGAGCACAGCATGCTTCCCCACCCTAGGGGCACACTGAGATGGCATCTGAGACCAGGCATGGTGGCAAGCGCCTGTAATCCCAGCACTTGGGAGGCCGAAAACAGGAGAAGCAATATGAGTCCAATATACATAGTGAGATCCTGTAGATCATGTTCTAAATACAAAAAATAAAATAAAAGGAAAGGAAATGAAGTGTGAAAACTTCTGTTAAAATGTATTAAGAGAGAAACATTGGTGTTACCTCAAAGTAACAGCAGAGAGAGATGAAGCGAAGGTCTGGAGTACACTGTGTCAGCTGACCAGGACTCAAAACTGCCTATCTGATGATGTGTGGATTTGAGAGAGATGTAAGTCTCAGGGGAGTCACAGTTCTTTGACATAAACAATTGTAGAGTTAACATAAAATAAATCTAAGATGAATACAGTACACAGACAGGATAATTTTTGGATTTCTATGTTTAGAAGTTGGGGAAAATGGCAGGCAGAGAAAATGATCAATTTAAGAATGTACAAATTCTACATTTGAGAAATTTAACAGATATTCAAGTGGAATTATCAAGTTGACTTTTGTACAAACAAGTTTAAAATTCAAGGGAAAAACTGCATGTGCCATTTGAGAATTATGGGTGCATAATAACTATTTGAAAAAAGTATAGGGAAAAATCATCATGAAAGCACATAGAAAAAAAGAAAAACATTTTAATTTTTCTGCCTTAGGAGGCAGAAAAGACAGGAGTAAAGTACGCCTTAAAAAGTTGCTGCTGAGGGCTGGGAGATAGCTCAGCTCCTGCCTGGCCAGCATAAGGTCCCAAGTTTGATCCCTGGTGCCACATGCTGGGCCAAGCCCTGAACCCCATGTATATTCCATGCTGGTCGAAAACCAGGTAAGCTAGTGCATGCCTACAATTGCAGCACTGTGAGGCTGACATAGGAAGATCACTACGAATCTGAATTGTGTAGCAAGACCCTGTACCAAACACACAAACATGTATATGAGAGAGAGAAGAGTGGCTGCTGAGATAGGAGATAAAACAAAATGACAGAAGTATTGCAAATACCCCATGCTAAAGGACAGTGAGAATACAGAGCTCACCATTGGTAACCATGAGCAAAGGCCATTCATTACAGTGGTAGACGATGGCAGCTGGTTGAGAGAACCAACCGAAAACAATGAGTATAAACAATTCTACCTTTCAGGCTATAGCCGTAGAAAGAGAATGGAAATAATGAACAAAGGAAGAAGAGAGGTAGGAACCTGGAAAGGAGAGCTCACTGAGTGAAGGGGAAATGAATTGTTCTTTAAAAAGTAACGATGTAACGATTATCATGGGGGAGGGAGTCAGGTGAGTAAAGAAAGAACATCGTAAACTAATTGCATTGACCCAGGCCCTTTCTTAACCAAGGCAAATATTCTATTTTCTGGAGAATCATGGTTTCAGAGTGAATCATGCTTATTTTTAATTAATATGCAATAAAATAAGGTTTATGATAGAGCATCAAAGAACCAATGAATTGTATCAGTTATGAAACAGAAGAGCTAGTAAAAGACACAAAGAAGAAATAGGTAAAAAGAAATACTACATTGTCTGCCATCAACAGAAAATTTTTAATTTTGGTTTTTTGCTTTTGAGAAAGGTTCATCAGTTGGATAGGATGGAGTTAGAGTACATCAAGTTTGAAAATTATCTTGATGTAGATGTAAAGATAGCACTATTTATTGCTCTCACCTAACCTATATCTCTGACTTTGTCTACATTTCAGTTTTCATTAGAATGTTAATTAATTGTATAAGCTCACAAGGACTACAAATAACCATTGCTTGATAGATCGGTAAGTTTTCTGTGAGCACAATCATTTTGGGTCATACACATAAACATAATCCATTGGAAATAAAAACAGAAATCTTCTAAGCAAGTGGGAGCTGATATCTTATGCCAAACTTTTCTCAGTTAAAATTCATTTTCTAGGTCCCTTTAAAGATTTCTCCAAATACTGATTCTCTTACCACAGTAGGACACCCATCTCTGCAAAAAGAGAAAATGAAAAAGGCGATATGTAGGGAGCCACAAAGCTAGGAAATCAATCAAACATGTGTAGGCGGGACTTGGCCTAGGGCCTAAAGCAAATAAGCTACCTCACTCCTGAGATGAACATCCTGTCTGGTTAGGGTTTGCTATCGGTTGCTAGGCAACCAAGTGCTATGCATCACTAAATTCACAAAAGTGTAAATAAAGGACCATTTTGTAGCTATAAAAAATTACACACACACACACACACACACGAGAGTTGGGATAGATATACAGGTACTTTCTTTTAGTTCATTGAAAATAAAAGTTTGTACTAATGTTGTTTAGACAAGATGTTATGTCTGCATCTTGTCCTCTGAATACATAATGCGAAGACAACAATATGCAGTGTATTAACTGTCACAACCATCCTGCTGTACTGTTTGCAATTTTATTTTTTCTCATTAAAATGAATAAAAAAATAAATAAAAATCCTTTCCTAAGTATAGTTCTATTGTAACCTTAGAATTATGGAACTCAAATAATCCACATTTACTTCATTTGTAGACAGAACATAAACTTGAGTCAATTTCAATATTCTGCATAAATAATTGTGCCTCCTGGAAAGTGATTTGTTAACATAATGTAGTTGAAACTTGAACTGAGTAAAGCTGATTTCCATTCCTCCATCTATGATATTTTTGTAGTAGGTTTTGTAATGATGTTTTCCAATGAAAAAATTATAAAATGAATAGACATATAAAAAAATGAAAGAGTTCAAATATGTATTGGAAAGTAGATTGGGCAAGACTAGGGAGGTTGGTCCAGAGTTGCCCAAAGAGAGATATTAGAATATGACTCACAAGTAAATAGATACTTTCATTGAAGAAAGAAAAATTACAGTAGACACTCAAATTCAACTTCTGGTCAGCCTTTGGTGTTATTTGCCTTACTTCCCCTTCCTTTTCTTTATACTCTTTATGGTTTTCTTGCTATATTTAACCTCTTATATTGTCATAGTCCTAATTTCAAATTCGGTCTCTGAACTGCTGCCTTAGCTACTCTTCTCTCATTGTGGAGACAAATACCTGGTACTCAAAATTAGGAAAGGAATTTAGCTGACAATTACTGGAGGTTTCAGTCTATACATGGCTGACTCCGAGGCAGTGTGGCACACGCCAGGCAGCATCCACTCATGGGGACAGCAAAGAGCAAGAGAGCAAAGGGCGTGGTGGCAGCAGTGGCAACAGACTGCAAGTCTCCCTGTGTTGCACTCAGGCTCTCTTCCCCAGGCCAGAATCACTCACAGCCATAATCCCAGTGCTAGATCATGAATTCATCACAAAGTCTGGAAGTCTGCACCATGACTGCCTGAGGCTTTTGGGGGTGGGGAAGTAGACACAAGCCATAACATCTACACTCATGAATCAAATGCTCATGTTTCTTTTACCAACCTGAAGGAGTCTGTGTTTTCTTCCCATCTTTAATGGTTTGCAACTCAAACCAATTCCTCTCATCTGTACTCTATTGGAGTTACTCTGAATCCTTTCAGACTATTATGCATAGCCCATTTATTCTTTAATTTTAAAGAGAAAAATTAAAAATGGCACTAAAGCAAAGTTTCAAATCAGGTAAGTAGGAGAGTTACAGTGACTAATACATTACCTGTTGTCCTAGCTCATTTAATAAGCATTGGAAGCCTGAAACAATTGTCAATACCTTTGATTTCCAGCAATCCCACACACACCCCTTCAGCAGCATGGAAATGTAAGAACATGCGGAAACAGACCATCTGTTTTCCAAAATCCTAATATGAGATAATTGTTTATAATTTCTTATCACCAGTTTCATAGATTCAAATTATGTGTAAAGAGAAAATGACTGTTAATCCAATTTTTCAAAACTAGACTCCTAAAGTCATCTGACAAAAGTTAGTAAATGGATATAAAAATGTCAGATACAGTTATCATTATCAACATCAATATATTTTCCTCAGAAAAATGAAAACCGCTGAAAAAATTTTTGAATTCATTGATCCTGCTTTCCCTCTTCAAATCTTTTCATTTCTTATTAGAGATGTTATCACAGAATACATAAATATTCATAGTAATATGATTTTTCCTTCTAATTAGCCTGGAAAATTTTGTGGTTTTTCTCTAGCATTTGACTTACAGGTATAACATATTGAAGATAGCCTTTTCAACCAGAACCCCTGAAAAACTAGTTTTTTCACACTTAATAGTGTGATTAATTTTATAATAGATTATTTAATAGATTATGTTTGCTATCATACTTTTTAAAATTACCTACCACAGAATGTTAACAAGAATATAGTATTTCAACTGATTCACTAAAATGTACACACCATATTCTAAAAATTTATCTCACAAGCCCTATGTGGATTTTGAGGTTTTACTTACCCTTCTAGTGACATAATTACCACTGACACCATTCATCACATATTATATGTGGAGGAATCCTATATAATGGCTCACCCAATTAAATGGAATATTCCACAGAGCCAAATACTTGAAAATAATACTCAAAAGATGAACCCATTGTGTACTGGAGGTCTTATAGCACTCCAATAAAAACAAGTTAAATCTTTCATTATTTTAGACTACAAATCAAATAAGATAATGAGTAGACAACCCCATTCACTTAGTTTTGTCCTATTTTGCAAATTGAAAAACAGTGAAAGAGATGGACCAGTGATATAACACAGCAGCACAGCACCTGCCTGGCAAATGCAAAGTCCTGAGTTCAATTGCTGGTACCAAAATAAATAAATAAATAAACAAACAAACAAACAAATACATAAATAGGTAAATAAATAGAAAAATACATAAATGATAGAGTTATTGCCTTAGCATCAGGTCCCATTCAACCAAGTTCAAAGTGGTCTAGGTGAGTGTGGCTTGGATCTGGCAGCTGCACTCCACTTCTTACTGCTGCAGCCCTTGGAGGTGAACTCACTGTTCTGCTCTTGCAAGGTGTTCTGCTTCTGGATTAGCTGGGTGGGTCTTGCCTCTGGCCTCTCTGCAGGAAGTTCTGACATAGGGTTCCACACCAGGCCTGTCTGATGGAGGAAGTTCTGCTTACCTGCCATACCTGGGCGTAGAAGAAATTTAAGATCACACACCTCACATCTCGGAAATAAAAAAACTGAAGTAAAGAAAGTACAGCAGAAAAGTATAGAGGAAATCAGATTGGAAATAATTTCAAGTATAAGAAGAAATGATAACTTTAATGAAAGAAGAACTAAGTGACTATAAAGAAGACACTGGTAAAAAATTAGAAGATAATACAAAATGATGGAATCCTTGAATGAGCAATTTAGGAAAGAAATAGAATGCATGAAGCAGATTCGAAATGCTATGCAGGAAGTCAAAACCTCAATCACAACCTGGCAAAACCATTTCAATGAAAGTGAAAATAGACTTTCAGACCTTGAAGACTGTTGAAGCTAGTGAAAAGGTAAGAAAAGATTTCTTAAAAACAACTAGGATGCAGGAAAATAAAATAATTCGGGCCTGGTGGGATGACTCAGTGGTCTAAAGCACCTGTTTGGGAAAGCTTGGGTGGCTTCAGGGACCACAGTTCGATCCCCGGCACCACGTGCTGCGCCAGCCCTGCCCTCAGGGCAAGCTGAGCCGGCCCTAAAAATGAGTAAATAAACAAATAAAGGTTCGGAAACAAGAAAAAAATAGATAAATAAAATAAAAAATTCTTCGGGACCGGGGAGATAGCTCTGTGGCACAAGTACCTGCCTGGCAAGTGCAAGGTCATGAGTTTGAACCCCAGTCCCGCCAAAAAAAAAAAGAAAAAGTTCAACATGTGCAAGATGATGCAAAGATGAACAACACAAAAGTAATAGGCATCAGTGAAAAAGAAGGAGTCAAGACAAATGATGTGAAAGGAATATGGACAGAAGTAATAGCAGAAAACTTCCCAAATATGGGGAACAGTTTAACATTCCAGTAACTGAAGCATGTAGCACTCCAAATAACATCAACCCAATTCAAAGCACACCCAGACATATAATAATCAAGATCCCAGAAATTCAGCCCAGGAACAGTACACTAAAATATACTATTAGAGAAAAGAACCACAACCCATTTAAAGAAAAACTCATCAAAACAATGGCAGAATTCTCTTCCCAAACCATGAAGTAAAGAAAAGCACAGAGCAAAGTATTGCAAGTCTTACAAGAAAACAAATTCCAACCCAGACTGCCATTCACTGCAAAATTCTCTTTCAAGTATAATGGAGAACTGAAATACTTCCATTACACAGAACAACTAAGGAAGTTCATGATGACAAAACCAACCCTACACAGACTACTAAAAGATATTCGTAGACAGGGACCAAAATCAATTCCATTTAATTCCATGAATGAGAATGGAAAGAACACTCCAAATAGGGCGAACAATTGAACACAGGAGAAAAACAGGTATACAAGAGCAGTCTTTCAATTATTCTTTTATATACAACAACAATATAGTTCCTTCAACATATCCTACAAATGGACTTTCGCACCCTATGAGTCATGATTCTGGCCAGGTCTACAGGGTGAATATCAAGAAAATAGCAGTAGCTCGGTCCCACAGGTCACACCTGGCAGGCAACCAATTAGTGTCATAGACACTGTCCATGACCACAACATACTAGCACTTTGTGCGGTACCCTATCCCCCAACTGTTAGAAGTACTGGTCATAGATTTGCCATTCCAGTCATTATGTTATGGTGTATTCTTAGTGATTCTTTTTTTTTTGTATTCTTAGTGATTCTTTACTATCATGAAAACTGTTTTTAGTTCATAATGTTGTATATATTAACCTATTCAAATGCTATGTTTATACTCTAAATTAATCACAGATTCATACATACAGTGCACAATATTCTGACCTTTTAGTTGGACTCTGAATTTAATTTTAATTTGAGAATATTGTTTTGAAATAGTTAATTCAATTTTAATTAATGTTTAATTAATTTTCTGAAGATTTAATTTTAATTTTTGTTTTAAAATTTATACTATATCTTTGACTTACAATGTACTTATATGATATAGTATAATATTTTTCCTAGTATTACAAATTTTAAAAAGCATATTTCGATATTTAAAAAATCACAAGAAGAAGAAATCTGAGTGTTCTATCTCACAGCAAACTAATATAGTTAATAATAATATATATTTCAGAATAGCTAATAGGAACCTAAATGTTCTCTCCACAAATACGTAAAAAATATTTGAGGTGATGAATATTCCAATTACTCTGCTCACACTTAAGTGCATGTATGCTTTGAAATATTATCTTGTACTCTACAAATATATAATTATTCATTAATGAAAATACTTAAAATAATTTTTTTTAAAAAAAAGCTCCACTCAAATTTTTATAACCCACATCCAAAGCCTTATATTTTAAGGGTTTTGAATATCTAAAACAAGCAAGTAAACAAAAGAAATAGGAAGTCTCTATATCTATCTTAAATTAATTTAATGGGTATATAATTTATGGTATATATTTTTTTAAAAGTCAATTTGACATTAAATCAAAAGATTGTAATTAACACTAATTAACACTTAGCCTTAACCATCCAGCAGAAAAGTTTAACCACAAGGTATGAAAAGGAAAGCCACATTAATGTGCTGAGCTGTAAAAGGCTCAAGTCAATGGTTTCCAACCTTGCCAGTTCTACTGATAACCCGCTACTATTATGGACTAATAAACTATACATACAACTACATTCTCTGAGTTCAATGAGAAGAAACATTTGTACTATTAATGTTTAAAAAAGTTATGTTTACATCTTGTACTCTGAACAACAAATATGAGGAAAATAATATGCATTGTATTAATTATTGACCTACTATTTTGTTTTGAAACTGACTCATTGTCATTTCTTTCTTATTCAAATTAATAAAATTTAGGGCCAGCAAGATGGTTCTGTGGTCTAAAGCATTCGCTTTGGAAAGCTTAGGCAACCACAAGGACCTTGGTTTGGCTCCCGCACCGCATGCTGTGCCAGCTTTGTCCCCAGGGCAGCCTGAGCTGGCCATAAAAAAAAAAAAAACACCAAAGCATTTAAAAAGTCACCTTAAAAG
>PVJA010039407.1:0-19169 GCA_004027025.1 Myocastor coypus | reverse complement strand
ACTGTAATTAGTTGTACACTATTTGCTTTGTTTCTAGAAGAAAAAAGCGTTCTGTGGTTGGCACTCAAAAGCATTCTATGCTGCAGCTGTTACCCTCATAGCTTTCTGGAGATCTCTTGCTATGACAGGAAATGTTTTTTTTGTTTTGTTTTGTTTTTGTATTTTAGGGAAGAGTTTACAGGGTGTTCAGGGTGTCACTACTAGATTGGACTTGTGGTGATCCACCGTTTCCAGCCACCATGCCCAGTCTCAATTGCCGTCTCAGTGTGCCCCAAGGGTGGGGCCAGTACAGCAGGCCCTATGATTGAACCAGGGCACCTGACAAGAAATGTTATAAAGAATACATATCAGTTATGTGTTCTTGCCTATAAGCCATCTCCAAATGTAGTGGCTCAAAACAATAGTCTTGCCTTCTTCTCCATAGTTTTGAATTCTTCTGGTCTCAGCTACTCCAGTGGAGCTGAGTGGTCGAAGAAGGCTTTGCCTATGCGAAAGTCTTACCACAGGCCAGCTGACCTAAGGTCAGCCTTCCCTCACCAATCACATCACAGGGATGGGGTTTCCAGGCTCAAGAGAAGGCAAATCGCCACATGCAAGAGCTTTCTGACACTCTCCCATTGGTCAGAGCAACCCACATGGTGAGGTGGAAAATCAGGACATAGAGAAATAGCCTTCTCTCTTGGTGGAAAGGACAGAAAGGACAGCCGAGGTGTCTCAGGGCCAGCCATCCCAAGGATGCCCTTTTTCATCCACCATGAAGAACAAATACAGAAATCATTGTATGTGGCTTTGCTTCCACTTTCTAAGGCCTAAATTTCAAAAAAAAAAAAAATAATAATAATAATACTGTTCATGGTATAATTTCATTGTCAGCCCATGAAAAACCCTGTTTATTAATAGTAGAATACTATTACTTCTAAGTTCATCTAATTGCCATTTGCAACACCGATTTCATGGGGGAAAAGTGTCTTGAATTTTAGCTCCAGACTGTAGGTGACAGAAGTAACTGTCTCCCAGTGGTGGCAAGAGAAGGGCTATGCAGTGAGCTCCCAGCGGGCCAGACAGATCCATCCACGAAGCCCACAGCACTCTGCAGGCTTTCTGGGCAGAAGGCTTTGCTCCACAAGTCCCCTCTGGAGCATTCAGCGCAGGCATCTGTGATACAGGGCACTTGGAAGCGTGTGCAGAAGCTAGAGAAGCGGTACTGAAAAGAAAGGGGCATTGTGGCTAAGGGACAAAAGTGCTGGGCACTCCCGAGCCCCTTTCCCTTTAGCTCCTCTCTGTGACTTGAGTTAGCCATCCTCTGGGTAGGTGGGGATTATGTGCCCCTGATAGCACCAAGGTGCAAGCCCAGTGGACAACAGAACAGACATTTCCATTCATACTTTGTGTGATGAAAGAAAAATATAACTTAAAAAGGAAATACTTAAACTATGAAATGCTACTTTTAAAAGTAACTCAAGTCTAACACTAAATGTTTAAATAGACATGCAGTACAATTGTCACACCTTAATTGAAGGTATCAGAAGTCGGGAGCTACATTTAGCTCTGTGAGAAAACATTCATGAGCCTCAAAACAAAACTAGTCACCATGATGAGGGAAGGCGTTGGTAATTTAGCTTTTAAGGTAGAAAAACATTTGTGCAGACTATACAACCTGATGACTTTTACAACTTTTAAAGGAAATGGAGAAGAAGATGAAAATGCTGAGAGAAAGCACTGAAGAATTACGTAAGGAAATAATGCAGAAGAAATTGGAAATTAAAAATTTACGGGAAGATTTGGTATATAAGCAAAGGCAACTGGTCAAGGAGCAGCAGGAACTAGAAGAAGTGTTGGAACACCAGGTTGTCCTGAAGGTGTGTAACATGTTGTGCGTGTTTACACAGAGTGCCAGCAGGGTCGTGAAACACAGGTTGATTACTACTTGGGCTCGACAACAAGAGATACTTGCCTTGTTCTGGAGCCTATGAAACTGAATCTAAACTCTGGAAGTTTGCAAAAGACTGGGAGTTCTCAGCAGGGAGCTGAGAAGGCTCCTTCCCCAGGGAAATCTGAACAGAGCCCCACAGTATGGGGCAGAGGCAGTCAAACACTACACTCTGTTATGGTCTTATAATTAAAGGACACAGAATCTAAGGGTTCGACCTACTGTAGATCCTCTCTGGCTCCTGTTTACTTTGCTTGTCTTATTTCTTCTCATCTGAGGCTGTGAAATGTAGCTGCGTTTCTTTTCCAGGATGAAGTGGTCCAGCATCAAGCCATTCCTATACAGATCGGAAAAGAGATAGAAAAAATAACACGCAAAAAAGTGTATGATTTCTTATTTTTATTTTGAATCTCTCAAGCCAACCTCCCCTGACTAATGCATTTGCACTGAATTAAGAAGTGTGTGCCCTGGATATTTCAGACTCCTAATGCTCTGCTCTTTTTGCCTTGTCTAGGTTTCATATATGAAGTTCTTTAAAAGATAGTGTGGCAAATTACTATGATGCATAACTCTTATCTATGCCTAATTATGGGTCAAGGTTCTGTTTCCAACTTTTAAATTATATATTTCTAGAGAACTCCAACTGACTTTAATAAAACCAGGGATAAATGATTTGAACTGGCTAGAACTAGGTGCTCCACAAGTCAGTCAGCCAGGAGAAGGACCATCACCTCACCACTTTGAGACCTGTGCATGTGTAACAAACCCCCTGAGACACCCAGAGTGGTCACCAAAGAAGCTGTCAGGGTTTCAGAACCCAGAAACAACAACACAGGCAAAGATGCAAATATTCTGGGGAAATGATTGCTCTGGTGATGGATCATAAAACAAGAGGGGTGAAAAGAAGTAGCAGTTGTTCTAAAAATCCAGTTGGCCAGGACCAAAGTGGTAAAATTCAGTGATGAAGCTGGTCAGAATGGAGGCAGAATGGCAGAGATGGCAGTGGGTGAGAGCTGGAGGGGAACAGGGAGAATGGCACATCCCTGCCTCGGGGCACTCAGAAAGGCATCCTCTACCTCTATCTTGCCTCTGGTCTTCATGGGCTCCCCATGGTCTTCCCGCCTCTGAATCTATGATTAGTTCATCTGCCTGGTTTTAAACACAGACAAAATAAAGTGTGTGTGTGTGTGTGTGTGTGTGTTCTGCAGAGAAATGGAACGGAAAAAAATTGTCTTGGAATACGAAGTCAAAGAGCTAAACAACTCCCTAAAGAAAGTGGAAAGCAAGGTTAGTGCTCTGGTGGAGGAGAAGGAGGATGTAATGAAGGAAGTTGAAAGCAAACGAGCCTTACTTGAAGTCAGAGAGCGGGAGCATAACCAGCTGGTCAAGCTTTTGGAACTAACCCGGGAGAGTGAAGCGGCGTCACTAACGGAAAGGTTCGTGGTACCTATGTCAGTATATTTGAGGATTCAAAGCATAATCTTACATTGTCTTGCGTTGGTTCAATACAGTATAATTTTGTAGAGTTTTAATTCAGTTTTTCATGAATTAGAAATATGCTAGCAAATAAAGCATTTTGAAGTGCTTTTTCCACCTTTATGCCTAAGTTTTCTCAGTTCTACATAGCCAAATTTTAAGGACAAAATCCATTGTGCGTTGCAGCTTTCTGAAGTATACCTCTGAGAAATTAAATTGCTGGAGAGCACGTTGCGTAGCCAAGGGATTTTGGCAAATAGTGGCATTTCTGATGTAATCATGATGACTTCATCCCCATGGAACACTTCGGTGGGGACTCCCTAGGGGTATTTCATTTCCTCCATTGTTGTCGTTTTAGTTCTTTCCATTTCTGGGGATAGAATGAATGCACACCTGGCACGTGCTCTACTGCAGGACTACAACCTACCCCGATCCCTACTTCTTCCAAATAAATTTTAGGGATCCGGGGTCTTCTATTGTTATTACATCTGAGGAACTTGTAAGAGTGTAGCTCAAAATGATACCATCTTACAAACCTGGTTGCTTTCAGTATCATTTACAATTATGATTCCGACCCGAGTAGTGTTTAGATGTCTGGAGTGCATCTTAATAAGCTTTGAGAAGCCTGGGGACAACTGACTTGATATGTCACTTTTATTCTCTCCATTTGCCTGGACAGAGGGATTTTGGACCTCAGCTTACGAAACATTCTCATTGACAAGCAGAACCACCATGATGAGCTTTCTCACAAGCAGAGGGAGAAGGACCGAGATGTTCGAAACTTAAAAAAGATGGAGCTCCTCCTGAAGGTGTCCTGCGAAGCCCTCGCACAGACCCAAGCTTTGCACCAGAGGCTTCTGTTGGAGGTGGGTGCTGGGAGCCACTTTCTGACTCTCGGCTTAGAGCTATCTTTGGAAGTAAAAACATTTCACAAAGCTGTTTTTTGCTGTAACAGAGAAAGAGGAGAAATAAGGAAAGAGGCGATTTTCAAGAGCATCCAAGCTACCATAGAGTTCATAGTCCTAGAATGTCTTGCAATCTCTTATTTAGCTCAAGACTGGCAAGACACCATGTTGGGGTCAGGCCTCAGCCTAGCCAGGGAAGTACTTGGGCCCTGGAAGAAGGAGAGGGCCCCCTACAGGTCAGAACCAAGGGCATAGCTCAGTTCAGTCAGATCCAACTGGAATCCCAGGACTCTGGGAAGCTGAAGCAGAAGGATTGAAAGTTCAAGTCTGCTTAGGCAACAAGACTTTGTCTCAAAATAAACAGTAAAAATAAAAAACTTGGAGATGTAGCTCAAGGCAAACAATTAATCCCCAGTCCCCACCATGTACACATGCACACACATGCGCCCATGCACAGTCAGATGGGCACAGTGTAAGGGCACCTGGCACAGGTCAGTAGGCTACGTCTCCACCAGCCAAGGGTGCTCCAGAACCCAACGCTGAATCATTAGGCCACCTGGCAGTGTGCCATCACAGAGGTGGGCTCAGTCATGGGATATCCAGAGAGCAGTCACTTTCTTAGCACCTTGGTGCACCCAGGTGAGGGCTGTGCTCATGGGGCCCCTGCCCCCTCTCTGTCTCAGAGAGGGCCCCCTTTGCTGAGTCATGGATACTAGGAAGGCCCCTTTTGAGGGGGCTGCATCACTGTTCCAGAGCCTTTGGTGAAGAAAGGACCGGAGGCAGCAGCTGAGGACACAGAAGCCCCCCCCCCCCTCATCCCCGCCTCGTGTTCTCCTCAGGATGTCATGCTCCAGGGCCTCACGGAGCCATGGCCTCCTAGGCTGAAAGTTTCACCTGTGGGAAACACACCTGCTGCCCCTAACTCACGCCTAGTTCTGCTCTCCTCACTCACTGCAGAAGCTTCCTTGTGTCCGCTGCAGCTGAGCAGGGCTCCCTACTTAGTTCCAGCCAGTGACAGTCAGTGTGCGCGCCACCCGCGAGCTCCTTTCCTCTCCGCGTGACTGTGGAAGGACAGGGCGATGTGGAGGAGCTGTGAGAGGTGAGCCACGGGAGCGCTGCTGCACCCGCAGCCTCAGCGTGACAACTCCATCCGTAAGAAGTAGCTCCCATAGTCCAGAGCCGCGATCCTTAGGGTGTATTTGCTTCTCTGACACAGCTTGGTCCATAATAACCGCAACAGCAAACTTACACAGCCTGTGAAAAGCTTGTGAAGGTCGTGAGTGTCGGAAACAACCAGAACTTGGCCTTCCTGTCAGGTGACTTGCATGATCTTATTTTCTTTTTTCATTTTCCATCACAAGGAGAACAAATGAAATATGACTTTTTTTTCTTACTGATTTGCAAAAAAAAAAAAAAAAAGTATTCATTTTTCTTATATACTTCAAATAATTTTATTACAGTTCCGACAAGCAGACTGATTTTTATCTTTCTATAATCTCTTTAACTCTAGTAATTCTTGTGGCTTTCAAAGTTTATTTGATCTACAGTTAACACAATGGTGTCAGTTATACTGGCTTGTGCACTTGATTCGGGCTGGGCCTTGCACGCATCTCCTTTTGTTCTTTTTGCAGCATTATTTTGATGTGTCTCGCACACAGTACGCACTTCAAAATCAGGCCCAAGAGGGCCTCGTGTTCTTCAATGCTTACATTTACTCCAAAAACTAGCATTTACTGTAATTGCAGATACACTTTAGCATCTGATAGCTTTATTGATTTCTCCGTGTCCCACCTGTTTTACTCTCTCTCCCCCATTTCCTTCTTGTGGAGTAATCTGTTTTGTACCGTCCTGCTTTCCCCAGCTTAGATGTGCGTTAGCTACCTCTGCAGTCTCTCTTCTATCATTGTGTGGTCATCATAGAGTACCATGGTCATCTTTGACTTAGCGCTGCCCCATGTAACTTTATACTTCTTATGAGTTCCTGCACAGAGCTGAAACCCTTGAAGACATAACTTCAGTGCCAACAATTTTTAATCCAACTTTCCAAGTTAGTCTCGGTGCAAACATTAGTTAAGCTGCTCCATCTTAGCCCAAAGTCCAGCGCAATAGGATGTTAAGCTGGAACTGTGCACAGACCCAGAGCCGGTCTTCCTGAGCTGGGTCCTGGTGAGGCAGACTGTGAAGAGGAGGTGTAATATACATACAGAGTATCCATAGAAACCAAAGTGCATTGAGCTGGAGTCACCTATAACCCACCAATACTGCTTGTACTGAGGAAACAGTCACAGATTATTGACCAAACAGCCACTCAGTAAGATTAAGGATTAGAAATTATCCCCACCATGATTAACCAATTTCAGTGATTTAGTAGTAAGGCGAGTCTGTTAAATATGTCTCTACTGGTAGCTCAGTAAGCATTCTCCTTAAAAGTAAATCTGGAAGACAGGGTGCGGTGGTGTGTACCTGTAATCCCAGCTCTTGGGAGGCTATAAACAGATGGATCACAATGAGTCCTATCTAGTAGTGAGACCCTGAACACCCTGTAGACCCTTTCCTAAAATACAAACAATAAAAAAAGAAAAGAAAGTGAATCTGGATAGAGGCAGTAAGACAATTTGGCACCCAGAGTAGTGCTCCTTAGAGATCCCAAAATGGTTTTACACTGATAAAAGTCACAAAACTGGTTCCAGCAGACGACAGACACTAAGGAGGTTTAAATTTACCTTTACCAGGAAGTGCTAAGTGCCATACAAGACACACATAAACCTCATATGACATGCAACTGTGCTGTTCCTCTTATACTCAAAAATACCAAATATTGTAATGGACCGTCCTTCTTGTTATCATACCTAGAAAAATAAGCTAAAAGGGAGAGCATAGGGGAAAAAGGATCCACAAAGGCAGATCACTTCCTGGTGGGCACCAAAGGGTGACCTCTGCCTCCCTGGGCGATGGCCAAGTCCAGGCCACCAGAGGGAAGATGGGCTCTGCCGTGCGCACCGGGACTTGACAGGCTTAGGAAAGCCATCAGAACTATGAACATCCATGGGGGCTGGCAGGCATCAAAGACATCACAGTTGCACGAAGCAGTTCACCACTCATGCATGGCTCTTCCTGGCTTCCCCATGGCACTGAAAAAAATAACCCTCCTGTCTGCCTTTTAAGAAAGTGACCCCAGAGCTTCTGTTCTGACTTTCGCCATCAGATTTTGCGCTCTTCGTAAACAGAAAAGGATGTCCAAGATTGTGACCAAGCAGCAGAGCTCTCAGTCCTGCAGTAAATACAGCATCTCCTGTGTTGGGATACAATGCCTGTGTTACGATCTTCCCTGCCTTGGACTTCTCCAGGGACTCCGTCTCAGCTCTGCGTTTTCGCTCTTCATGCCTCGTTTCCAGTGCTCGAGGCTGGTGCACCCACGCTCCTCACTGAGGAGATCTTTGGCTCTGAATCAGACTCTGGCTTAATCCCTGGATGCACTGAGCTCTTTCCTGTGTCAGGCATTTTCCAAGCCGCCGAGCCAAGATGACTCCAGGAAACCGATGTGATTACAAATGTGGAAGCCTGAGGTGCTAGGAAGGTACACAGTAAACATTATTTTCCTTCCTTTCTGCAAATGAGCTCCTTGAAAGGCGAAAGAAAACTCTCCAGCTGGGTTAAGGTTCCCAAGGGAGACTGCACAGGCAGCCCTGTTGCTGAGCCCCTGCTCCGCCTCTCACGCCCGCCCGCGTCACTCTCACTGCCACTGCCTGCCACTTCTGCTCACAGCGAATGTGCTACCAAATTAATGCGCCTAGGTGACACGTCCGTGTGTCATCCACTGTGAAGACACTAACTGGGTCAGGATTTCACATATCCACAGAATGAAAGGAACTGAGAGGGATCGTAAATGTGTACGTCCTAGACAAGCTGATACCCGGGTATCAGCTCCGTTCGCCTGCTGGTGGCTCCCTGCAGTAGCCGTGGAGCAAGGATTCCGAGCTCGGTGATGGTTAGTGGTGTTCCCTTGGGCATGATAAGTGACGTTTTTGCCCCGTGTATTTGCTATTTCCGATCAAAGGCCTTCCTCGGCAGATGCTGCTCCTTCAGCTTTCCACGTGGGAATCCCTTCGCGCGCTGCGCAGCACGCCAGCAATGCTTTCACTCGAGTGTTCAGTTTTAGAACTGATCTTTGTCCTTTTCACTGTGAAAGATGAGGATTGGGCTCTTTTCGACACCCGCTCACTATGCACACGTTTCTTGGCCCTCCGTACACCTAGGATCATCATGCGATCATTTTGGCTACTGAAGAATTTAGAGGGGTTACGTTGTCATACGTAAAATTTGTACACACCAGAATCACATTATATAATTTCCCTTCCTTACAAAATTTTGTTTTCAGGAATCTAGAGCATCCTGTTTTTTATTTGCATTATTTTTTCTGTGTATTTACGATTATTTCAGCCCCAAACTGCTCTACAATTACACACATTTTCTCTTAATCCTACTCCCATGTGCACTGGGAATATCATTTGCTTTCCTCTGCTTCTTTTTTTCATTTTTTAAAGTTTATTTGATACATGGCCTCAGTACGCAGATCAGACTCATAGACTCGTAGTGATCCTCCTGTCTCAGCTGCCCGAGTGCTGGGATTACAGGCCTGCACCACCACGCCCAGTTTTAGGCTGACACAGAACTTGGCATGGCATGTGGTACCAAGGATCGATGCTGAGCTTTCTCCTCAGCCTGGGAATATCAGTTTCTTTATTTCATAATTTGCACCGGGCCCTCTGTGCATTCCCTAAATATGGACACCTATCTTTCGGCTCTTAGAGTCTGTCTTGCTCTGTGTCAGTAACTTTGTCCTCTCTGGTTTCTCTGTCCTGCCTTCCCGGGAGTTTTTCATCTGACGATTTTGGACCTCCTAATAGAGTTCTCTAATTTCCTTGTGGTTCTTTTTCTACCCATTATCAGGAAGGTTTCTTCAGCTTTTCTTTCCAGCGCTGCTGCTCTTTCATCCCGCTCTCATACGTCCTATCTCCATGGCTTTTGCTTCCTTTCTGCTGTATGCATCCTTGTTAGTATGTTCTCTCTTCATTTGCGTCACTGAAAAAGCCAATGATAGTTTCTTTTGCTTTTCTTCTCCCTCTTCTTTTTCTTCTTCTTGCATAGATTTTATTTTCTTCAAACTAGTCTTTCCTCGATTCTGTGTGTTTGCTTTGTTTTCATCTTTTATTAAAACTCTTCCTTCAATATATCATGACCCTGGGTCACCTGCTCACACTTGTATTTAAGGAGAGACGCTCTAAGCTGACAGGGGGCGCTGTTTCCAGGGCTGAGGTCCACCAGTAAAGATGGTTCTGGTTAGGGCCAGGGAGATAGCTCTGTGGCACAGGTACCTGCCTGGCAAGTGCAAGGTCTTGAGTTCAAACCCTGGTCCCCTGGGGGCAGCGGGGAGATGGCTCTGGTTAGATACAAGGTATTTGAGGGACGGCCCAGTCTCAGTCACTTTCTCAGTGCTTGGACAGAGCTGTTGGCAGCTTCCCAAGCAGAACAGCATGGCCAAGGGCAAAGCGGGAAGAGGAGCTCACGCCACTGTGGCCAGGAAGCCAAAAGGAGCAGGACCAGGGAGGGACATAGGCCTCTCCCTGTTGCACCACCAGTGATCTCTGCTCCTCCCACAAGATCCCCCCACAACCACACACCCCATCTGAACTCCACCATGGACGAATCCACCAGTGGGCACAGCACCCTTGTGGCTCAGTCACCTTCAAAAAGTGACCTCTGAGGGGTCATTCTTGATCTATAACATAACAGGTCCTTGACTAAAGAGGAATCTACAGTGGAATCCTCACATGCTATTCAGATTTTTAACAAGAGCAAGCTAATTATATGATGGCACTCCTAGCTATTGAGTTCACAAAATAGCACACATAGCATGTAAAACTAGAAGAAATTAAAATTACTGAAATCCTCTGCCATCAAGAAAAACATGTGTTACTGTCCCAACAGGGTTTTGGTGAGTGACTCACCCTCCACTTGGACTTTTGGCTTGTAATTAGCTGCCCACTGCCCAGAGCTGGCTGTTCCTAAAACAGCAGTGGGCCAGGCCTGTGGCGTCCACTGGGCATCTGAGCCTTGCACACAAACCAAGGAGGAAAGAGATACACAGTGAGTACACAGGGCCGGGGACATGCCAGAATCTGCCTCCCCTGGAGACCAAAGCTCAGTGGCTTGCGAGAGAGCCTCCTGAAATGCAAGACACAGGTCTTGTGAATGTTTGGAATAGGTAGAAGCGTATCGAAGTCTTACACTTTGCACTGAGGCTCACTGATACCAAATAAGCGAGACGCTCACAGCAACAGAATTATGCCTCATTTCTTAATTGCTTAATGTCACCGATGGTTATCTGTGTGCTGAAAACACCTGACATAGACACCAAAATATTAACAGTAACTCCCACAATATAGCTTGGCTGGTTAGAGGTACTGAGCGGAAAATGATGGATTTCTACAATTGGTTTGATTATAATAAACCCATGTTTTCAAAAGTGGGAAATGCTGTGCTGTAATTACCAAACCAACCAACTAAAAGAAGTCAAGCCTGCAGACACATGGCATTTGGGGCTTGCCGTGAATGATAAACATCTCAGGTCATACCAATCATAGGACTTCCGATAGTTGCTAGACTTTTTTCTTTCCACATGAATGGAGACTTGAGCACTCACTGAGGCAACACATAAGGCACCCTATTTTTTATTTGCATTATTTTCTCTGTGTACTTATGATGATTTCAATCCCAAACTGCTGAAGTTTTCACTTTCTTTTTTCTTACGCTCAGCATGTGGATATCTTCTCCATGGTCCCAAGGTGGCCAAGAAGGGGTGAGCCAGAGAAGAAAGGGCAGGTGGTAGCTGACTTGGATGCCTCTGTCCCTTTCAAGGAAAACAGTACAAGGAGCCTCACCTTGCTGCTACCTCCATGTCCTCGGCTCACCCTGGCACACAACCGCAAAACAGTCTGAAGACTCCTGGGTACTTTGCAACTTGAACAAAGAAGCTCTGCCCTAGGGTCAGAGCAGAGGGTGACCAGCAGACACTGCAGCCAGTGCCTTATCTTGTTACCTTTTCTGCAAACCAGGCACATGCAATTCCTGCCAGAACTGGAGGGCTGGGCTTTATGGAGAATGCAAAACAAGTGTCAGAGTAGTGCTAGGAAGAATGCAAAGATGAATACAATTCACTACGGCATGACTTGCTGTTCAAATCAGTGCAAAGAATCAAAATGTCCAGGACCTCAAACCAACAAACTCTATTGGGAGTCTATCATTGGCATCGAAGCTGGAGAGTGTGCCCACACCAGCTTTTCTGCAAAACATTTAAGCTCTCCTGCACAGGTGGCATTCATGCGCAGACTTGCCTACCCTGAGAGCAAATCGTAACAACTGCAGAGGCCCCAGGAAGCTCAATGGACTTGCTCTATCCTGGAGGCTTCACTGTACTTTCCAAGCATGAAATTCAGCTCTTCCTCACTGATTTTCAACCTCTTTCATAAAATCTTCTCTGCTTTTTCAAGTCTATGGTGAGCTCTCCCCTTTTCCTCTACCGTAACAATCTCCTATTCATGAAACCCAGGAGACTCTGTGTATTGTTCTGTGGGTTTCACAAGGCGGCATCTCATCCTTCTCAGTCAGTCTGTGCTTCTCAATGGCTGTATAAATAAGCCAGGCTATGGAAGGGGAGTCACTGCTGGGCTCCAAAGGCCACTGGCACGGTTCTGCAGACACATAGACTGGTGGCTGATGCAGCATCTAAAGACACATCTGACTGCTTTAAAAATAGTAGCTTGACTCCTGGGAAGATCCTGTTAGGTGACCTTTAAATCACTAACCTGCAGGATTCTCCTGTCTTGAGATGATTTAGCCAGTGTTTAGCCTTGGTGATGAGAAATGTGTGCTGTCACAGTAGGAAAGACGGTGCAGCAGAAGGCATCATGAGCTTCTTGTAGAAACCTCCAAGGCATGTAGATCCCAAGCACCCCACGATGTCCTTCCCGCATCCTTGGGTGGCACCGTCCTTGCACTGGCTACAGGTGCTCTTCCTTGCTCACGAAGAATCTGTGATAGAATCTATGGAGATCATTCCCAGTAAATAACAAAGACTGACACACTGAGATGTTTCCCTTTCCCCAAAGTCATTTAATACAAGCCACGAGAGCAAACTAATATGATATGTAATAATGAGAACCTAGGTGTCAATCAGAAAAGCTAGGAGGCTTTCCTTTCATCTAAGAGCTTCAGGGCTACCCATCAAACTACTCCATGTATCCTCACTGTTCTTAATAAGTAGCTTCTGTTTTCTCTGTAAGCTATGGGACTCGCGGATGAACTCACAATTAATCAGCACAATTGTCATAGGAATAGCCCTGATAAACATATGCTTCCACAGTGCTGAGACAGAGCAGGAGGGACAGCGGGAAGCAGCGCTGGATCAATATCGGGGTTCCAGTGTGCACAGCCCAGTTGTATACACACAGTTAGGGCCAGTTGCTTACATGTGCTCAGGCTTCATTCATCTGCCTGCACAGGTGGACAAAATAGGATTCCCAGCCTCATGGGGTTATTATGAGCATCAGATAAGATCATGCATATCAACCCTTAGAACTTGCCAGGTATTTAGGCAATGTTCAAAAAATGTTAGCTGGTATTAATAAGACGTATTCCTAATTGAATGATGAAATATTTGTAGCTGGTGAACTGTAAATGTTTGGCATGGTTTTGTAATTTAGTTTGCTATGACTTCCAGCATCAGAGGTGAGTCCTCAAAGCTTGAGAGTCCTAATTTGCCTACTTTTCTCAAAAAGCATGTGACGGGGTCACCACCTGGTCTGCTTTACGCTTTGATTTCCAGATGGAAGCGATCCCTAAAGATAACTCCATGCTATCTGAAAGAAGGCGAGAGCTCTACAAGGAAGTTGAAGTCGCTAAGAGGAATTTGGCCCAGCAGGTTAGCACAAGCTCTTGCTAAGTGTCTATCCCAGAATGGCAATATGAAGCCCTTTGCTTCCAATTGCTCCTCACAACCTCACCCAAAGGACCTTCCTGAGTACCCTCCTGCCCCCTGCGGACTTATTTCGCTTTCTGCTTTCCTTTTGTCATGCTGGGGATAGACCCCAGGGCCAGCCGTATGCCAGGGGAGGGCTCACTACTGAGCTACATTCCCAGCCTTCCTCGAAATTAAAATTCAGACTAACTCTACATTAAATTTGAGGAATATATATATATATATATATATATATATATATATATATATCTGAATATCTGAACTGGAAAAATTTATGTAAACCAATGAGATGTTGACATGAAAGGGCCATTGACCACATTCAAAATAAATACCAGAGGACTGGCGTGATAGCTCAGCAGTCTAACACACCTGCTTAGGCAAGCTTAGGCAGGCTCAGGGACCGAGGTTCAATCTCAGGATCACTTGCCTTGCCAGCCCAGCCTCCAGGGAAAGCTAAGAAAGCCACAAAAAGATAAATGAATAATACCAGGGTTTTGGCCAACCAATGTTTAATTTAAAAATCAATTTTTTGTTTATTTGCACTACTGCTTAAGTATTTAAAAGCATGCTTTTATGCTTCATCTTACAGCAACTGGAAAATTTTCTAAAGAAGGAAAGGTTCTATTGTATTAACCTACTGTTTTATACATTACTTTATAAGGATACAGAGGAAACAGAACTAAAGCAGTGGAGTTACTTTGTTTGATGTTTTACTAAATCTAAACAGGAAATTAAAGGTCTGAGGTACTAGTCTTACTGTGTTTCCTTCCAACCAATAAGTCATAATTGTTTTGCTTTTCAAAAGAAAGTTCTGTCAGAAGCTGAGTCAAAGTTAGTAGAACAACAACTTGCTGAAGAAAGCAGCCTTATGAAGGACCAAGAAACATTTCGAAATTTGGTGGTCAACATTGTCCATGTGATAAAAGTCAAAACTGATGAAAAAGAGCAAAAGTCCAAGGATTTCATGAGAGCTAAGGTAATTGCCTCTTGGTAACCATGGTTAATTACTACAACAGGCCAAGAGGGTCTCTCTCTCTCTCTCTCAAAATGTTCATTAGAAAACAATGGCAACTTGGGGCCCGGCAGGATGGCTCAGTGGTCTAAAGCGCCTGCTTAGGAAAGCTTAGGCAGCTTCAGGGACCGCAGTTCGATCCCCAGCACCACATGCTGCGCCAGCCCTGCCCTCAGGGCATGCTGAGCTGGCCATAAAAATAAATAAACAAACAAACAAAAGTTCTGAAACAAGAAAAAATAAATAAAATAAATTAAAAAAAATTTTTTTAAAAGACAAAAGTTAGAGAAAAAAGGTGCTGCTAACACAGAGTAGATGACGCGACATTTTATACCTGTATTTTATTCTTCATATGTAGTGACCCACATATTAGCTTATGGACTCCCACTGTCATGGAGACTAATATAAAATAGCATCACTGCACTCCCGTCTTGTCTCTGAAGGCTGGTTCACTTCAAATCACCCATGCCAGCTAGGTTTTGCATGCTGTGCATGAGAGCTGACAGCCCCTGCTCCCTCTGGTTCCTACCAAAATGGTCTCCTATTTGAACAGAAGAGGACAAAAGGCTCCGTTGTCTTTAAATTTGAAGAATATCTCCAGTGTATTTACAACTTGTGGATACTTAAAGATTTTAGAGGTTTAATTGCTTTATTTAAAAAATATCCATATGTAATCATAGAGCAGGTCCACAATGCTACTTCCTTGTGCAAGAAAACACGCCTCAAACAAAAGATGGAAAGATGTTTCAAAATTACTTCTTTGGTCTCATAAAACACCACAAAGGATTCAATCTATAGCCTTTGTCAAAACTTCCCATAAACTCTCACTGTCACACATAAGCTCCGGAGGCGAGCGCAGGCCCTCAGACTCTACTTTTCCTCAAACCCAATCTGTGCACTTTCTGCTTTTCCTCCTCTCTCCTCCTCCTCCTCCTTAAGTAGGCTGTGTCCCTGCAGCGGGAATCAGGTCAGCAGGCCAGCCCACTTCCAGATCAGCCCTGGGGAGCACCAGCCAACCGCCAGGGTGACGGTGCCTTCTGCCTTCCTGCAGGGGCACCTGAGGCAGGGTTCAGTGGGGCATATTCGTATGTCCTGACTATTTCTTACATTTCAGCAAAAGTACGAGAATCTTGTGAAGGAAATCAAAACAAAGGATCTTGAAATCAGAGTACACAAGAAGAAAAGGCATGAAATTCAACGGAGGTAAAAGAATTACACAACGATTCTTCTTTGTAGATAGGGGGAAAGCTGGCTTCCCATTTCACAGCATGCTTTGTACCTTCCCAGGCTCCAAGAATTCGCTAAACTGTATGACACAATTCGCAACGAGAGAAACAAGTTCGTTAACCTACTCCACAAAGCTCACCAGAAAGTAAACGAAATAAGAGAAAAGCATAAGGCATCACTGAATGAGCTGGAAATTTTAAGAAGCAGTGCAGTGACCCAGGAGAGGTAATAGCTGTAACCTCTGTTCTTTCAAAGCCTCGTCCTCCATGTCAGTTGAACCCAAAAATGACCCAGGGAGCAAAATAGAAAAAGGGCTTCGGAGAGCTGAGCTGGCAAAGCCCTCTTCAAGCTCCTTGTTTGGGGGTAATGAATCATCTGAACATCTGGACACAGTTGCTGTGTCTGTTTGAGACTCACCAATGTGAAGTGAAAACTAAATACAGCTAGGTTGACTGTGACCACTGATGGTTCTCTCCTGTCCAGTTAGAGGGGCATAGATCTGATCATTTGCATTTGAAGCTAGAAATGACTCAAATTGTTTAACAGTCCGCATCCCCTGGCTATAGATTAAAAGAAGCAAGCAGACGTGTGGGTGGCAGCACAGCAGAGCGATCCTGCTGGCGTAGCTCTGTGACCTAGGCACACAACCTTACCTCTCTCTGGGCTTACTTTCCTCACCTGTAAAGGTGACTGTATTTCACAGTGCACTCACTAATCCACCCTCAGAATGCCCTCAGAAGGGTACTGGCCAAAGGTATTTTCTTAATTTCTCACTTCCCGTGTGCCAAGATCAGCGGGACTCCTGTGCCCGTCTCAGGCCTTGATTTCCTGACTCTACACAACCCACTAAAGGAAGCTGGGTAAAGCTGTCAGGGGTTGTCGCCCAGTTTCCTTTAGCAAAGATGGCCTCGTGTGGAGTTGGGGAGACCCCAGTGGGGTCTCACCCAACAGGAAACTAAAGGACTGAGGCCGCAATTCTATTCAGTACTGTGCCAGGCGTCTCCTGAGGGCTGACGGATCTTAGCAGGTGGGGCCAGCTCTGTTGTATGCTGCACAATACCCTGGGGAGATAAACACAAAGAGGGCAGCCAGAGGCAGGGCTCCAAGGGTGGGTGCACTGCCTGGGCAGGAGGGAGGAACCAAGACCTAGCCAGCGTGCAGGCATTCCTGAAGAGACAAGGGTGTTTTATAATGAACCTCCCTGGTGCTGCGACTATTGCCATTCCACGCACTCCAGGGAGCAGGAGCTGTTAGAACTGCTCCATCTTACCCTCTTTCCCATTATCTTAAAAGAAAGCTCCAGAACAGCCTACTGAAACAGGCCAACAACATCATCATCAGAGAGAGCATGCGGAGCGATGTGTGCAAAACTGTGGCAAAAGTCCAGCAAATGAAAGAGAAGAAGGAGACGCAGCTAAACAACCTGGACCAACTGGCGCACACGGTCACTGTGATAGAGGAGGAGATGGTGCAGCTTCGCAAGAAGTATGAGAAAGCTGTCCAGCGGAGAAACGAAAGGTGAGCGCCCGCCGGGCCCTGGGAAAGAGAAGGCAGCTGCCAGTTTCTAGGCTGACCCTCTTTAGGTGGAGATGCGACAGAAAGCGTGAGAAGACATGCCAGTTGGCTTCAGTAGCTTTGGAAAGGAGGATGCTCTGCCTGGAGATACGCAATGTCATCCTTATAAAAGAAAAGGGCAAAGAGGAAGGCTTGGGAGTTGCTCACTGGAATAGCACAGTGCTTCTTCCTCAGACTACTATTCAGGATGCCTCTGGGAGCATCAGATGCTTTCCACACAGTTGACATGAATGAGTCCTTGAGCCTTGTATCCGTTTGGTGACGAGCTTGGCCTTACATTTCTGAAGCTGTTCTCCCAGTTCACCTTCACAACTGCATAAGACCTTTAGGAACCGCGAATTTCTTCACAATGCAATTATGTCATTTGTCAGTTTGTTATTTCAGTTGCCCAAGTTGCTTGTGCTCTGAGAAATTGGTATGGGAGATTGTACAGCAACCACGCCTGGCATCAGACTTTTTTTTAATTTAAGCTTTATGGGCTACTCCATGTAAGACTTGCAGTTTTAGACCTTGAAGGGATAAAAAGGTGATCAAGCTGCTCCCAGCTTCTAATGTTAGGAGAACTGGATCCCGAGGAGACTTTGACAGAGAATGGGACAAATTTCCCAGCCGAGTGTGTGTGTGTGTGTGTGTGTGTGTGTGTGTGTGTGTGTGTGTGGAGAGAGGAGAAAGGGGTAAATGAAAACACATGGAATTCTGGGTAATGGCTCTACAGGTGCTTAGAAGACCATAGTACCTCAAAGAAAAGCCCTTTTTAAAGGGCTGGAGGGTTTTATTTGCAAAGGGTTTTAATCCAAACTGCCCCCTGCCACAAATCAAAGCACTTGGCTGATTACAGCTCCCCAACCCTGACCAGAGCTCCTGGCATTAGAAGATCTCTGCCTCTTTCACAGAAGGGCCTTCCCATCCAACCCCCACCTTCAGGTTTACAAAGGGCTGATGTTTGCCTGATTATGGGGAAATTTGCATCCGGATATCTTAGGCTTTAAAAGAATCTAATGGGCCTGGCAAGTCCAACAGAGTACAAGCTCATTTCCTGGACCCTGCCTGCGGGCATCTGGCCCGGGCTTGGCTGGCAAATCTGACCCCTAAGAAACAGTCTGCAGAAAGTCAGACTATGGGACCATTTTGCTCATGGATTAGGAACATCATACGCTCCACTCCAGGAAAGCCTTGGGCCCTATGGGACCATGATGGCCTCAGAGCCGAGGGGCTCCCAGCCCAGCCAGGGTGCAGCCTCACTAAGGACCCACTGCCCAGTTGCCCCTGACTTTAGGGTTATAGGGCATTCAGGTCTAATTTGTGCCCAAAGCTAGAGGGAAGTGTAATGCTAATTACACAGTGCTCTGGCACCCACTTAAGCTTCTTCTCTAAATTTGCCTTGCAGTGGCGTCCAGCTGATAGAACGGGAAGAGGAAGTGGCCATTTTTTATGAAAAAATAGACATCCAAGAAAAACTGAAACTCAACGGGGAAATGGAAATACACATCCTGGAGGAAAAGATCCGCTTCATGAAGTTGAAGATCGCGGAGAAGCAAAGACAGATTCATGTGTCGCAGAAACTACTGCCAGCAAAGAGGGCCCTGGACGAGGGGCTGGCTGTGCTCCAGATTCAGGTGGGGCTGTGGCTCAGGCATGTCCAGTCCACCCCACTCAGTGCCCATGAGAGAATCCAGGCTTCTCTCTAGACCTCAGGGATCCAGGCTGTCTGGATGGCCACAGCTCTGCTGTTGGCACGTGCTGGAGAGTTTGAGGAGCATCTGGCTCTTCATCTTGGTGTCCTGCACTCCCTGGCATGGAGCTTGTTGCTTATCCACTTCCAAGCCCACATAATGAGAGCCTTGTTCTCTGGAATTCCTCTACCATTTGGTAACCTGGACCTGGCCATGACTTTTCTGGAAAGTGGAATCAAGTCTTAAAAATTCAAACATGCAATAGCAAAACATTAAAATTTGAATTTAAGGCTACTGTTTTCACATGTAATAGTTTCTTTTTTTTTTTTTTTTT
>PVJA010039406.1:9006-19218 GCA_004027025.1 Myocastor coypus | reverse complement strand
TTCCTTAAGAATTTTTTATTTTATTTTATTTTATTTTTTCTTGTTTCAGAACCTTTGTTTATTCACTCATTTTTATGGCTGGCTCAGCCTGCCCCGAGGGCAGGGCTGGCGCAGCCTGTGGTGCCGGGGATCGAACCGTGGTCCCTGAAGCTACCCAAGCTTTCCCAAGCAGGTGCTTTAGACCACTAAGCCATCCCACTGGGCCCCCCAGACCCCTATTTCAAGGATTTTTTTTTTTTTTTTTTTTTTTTTTTAATGGCTGGCTCAGTCTGCTCTGGAGGTAGGGCTGTTGCAGCATATGTTGCTGGGATCAAACCATGGTCCCTGCAGTTGCCTAAGCTTGCCTAAGCAGGCTCTTCAGATTGCTCAGCCATCTCACTAGCCCCTTTTAACTTTTTTTTAATCATTCATTCATTCATTTGGTATAGGGTCTCCCTACATAGCTCAGACTTGTAGTGACCCTCCTGTCTCAGCTTCCCAGTCCTGGAATTACAGGTATGCACCACTATGCCAGGTTTCAGTGGCTAGCAGAGTGTGCCCAAGGCTAAGGGGCTGGCATGGCATATAGTACCAGGGGTCGAATCCCAGTCCTTGTGCTTGCCAGGCAGGCACTTAGATTGCTGAGTTATCTCTCAGCCCAGAAACTTTTTTTTTTTTTTTTTGTGGGACCAGGGTTCGAACTCACGACCTTGCACTCGCCCAGCAGGCACTTGTGCCTCGGAGCTATCTCCCCAGCCCCCAGCCCAGAAACTTTTTAAAGAATATTTTCATAGCTTTAAAAAATAAATACATTTTTAAAATATGTGAATAAGGGCCAGTGGTATAGTTCAGCAGACTAGGTGCTTGCTTAGGTAAGAGCAAGGGCTAGGGTTCGATCCCTGGCACCACATGCCGTGCCTGCCCCACCCTTGGGTGCACTGAACCTGCAATGGAGTCTGGGTGTGACGGTACATGCTTGTAATCCCAGTACTGGGGAGGCAGAAATCAGGAAGATCACTATGAGTGTGGGCTGCCTAGTGAGATCCTGCATGAGCGTGCATGCATGTGCATGTACATACGTACGTGCGCACACACACAAACACATAGTATGTTAATAGCTTTTGCATACTGCTAAAACAAGAACATCACAAGACTGAAAACTGCTGTTCCAAGAACTTAGTCCAGGGGCTGAGGAGATAGCTCCATGGCACAAGTGCAGGCCTGCCTGGCAAGTGTAAAGTCATGAGTTCAAACTCCAGTCCCAACAAAAAAATAAATAAATAAAATAAAAAAGAACTTTGTCCAAAAGGCCAATGCTGAAAGAAAATCAAACTACCAGCTGCCTGGCATTGAAAACCAAAGACTATGATATGGCAGTGATGATATATAATGTCCTGTGCATCAACTGTGACACAACCAGAATCATACTACCAACAAAAGACAGCTGGCCCCCAAGATCTGTCTCTAAAGAGCCTCAGATGTCACATTTCAGTCCTACTACGTTCTGACCATTTTGTAAAGGGTCTGATATAATACAGGTACATTCCTTCTCATCTGTTTCTTTTTCTTCATTTTTTTGTCTTTTTGAGACGGGGTCTCTCTATGCAGTTCAGGTAGGCCTTGAGCTCACTTTTGTAGCCCAGGCTGGTCTCAAACTCACACTGATCCTCCTGCCTCAGGCCCCCAAGTGCCAGGATTACAGGTGTGTGCCACCATACTCAGTTACATCTGTTTCTTATTGTTCTTTGGCCAGGGGCGGGGTAACTAAGGACTGATTCCTGACAATTTACACTGGGAGACATCCCAGTATTCATTACTTATTTTCAGACAGAATTTCACTAAGTTACCTAGACAAGCCTCAAAATTGCAATTCTCTTGCCTCAGCCCCAGTCACAGGATTACAGGTGTGTGCTACCTGGCCTACAAATAATTCGTGTGTGTGTGTGTGTGTCTTTTTGAGACAGGATCTCACTATGCAGTTCAGACTGGCTTGAGCTCACTTTGGTAGCCCACGCTGGTCTCGAACTCTCAACAATCCTCCTGCCTCAGCCTCCCGAGTGCTGGGATTACAGGCGTACGCCACCATGCCCGGCTTAGAATTTTTTATTTTTATTTTTTTTCTTGTTTCAGAACTTCTGTTTGTTTGTTTATTTTTTATTTTTATGGCCGGCTCAGCCTGTCCTGAGGGCAGGCTGGCGCAGCATGTGGTGCCGGGGATCGAACCGCAGTCCCTGCAGCTACCTGCAGGTGCTTTAGACCACTGAGCCATCCTGCCAGGTCCCCCCAAATAATTGTTTAAAAATGAAAACCCAGGGACTGGGGAGATAACTCAGGGGCACAAATGCCTGTCTGGCAAGTGTAAGGTCCTGGTTCAATTCCTGGTTCTAGAAAAAAAAAACAAAAAGAAGAAGAAAGAAAAGAAAGACCAGGGCAAAATGTTTCCTGTATTTTCTCCCTGTAAATGACCTAGAATTAAAATTCTATTTATCAAGCTAAAAAAGCAAGGAAAGTCCACTCCACTTACCACTCCCTTCTCCACCACTTCCTTCAGTTTAGAACGTGTCATTTTAGGCTCCTAAGGGGACAAAATAGGGAGAAAAATGTTAATAAAAATCGCCATGTGGTGGCTGGGGAGATAGCTCCATGGCACAAGTGCCTGCCTGGCAAGTGCAAGGTCATGAGTTCAAACCCTGATCCCACAAAAATAAAAATCACCATGTACCCAGTGGAAGTTTACTCTAGTAAAACACAACAAGATCTATCTGTTTGACATTGATGTTACTGGGAAAATTACATTTCAAGAATCAAAAACACTGAGTCCTGGTGATAGTTACCCCATATTTGTTATCTCTCACTGCAGAGTGGGCCTAGGCATCTGATATGACATGTGTTTCGCAGAGCTTGCACAGATCTATGCACAGAGAGGATGCCAGCTCTAGATGTATCCCAGAGTTTTCAATTTGACCACTGGACTAGCTCACTGGGAGTTACTTCAGCGAGGTGGTGCTATTGATAATCAGGTATATGTGACTGCAGTCTCTCCTACCTGGGATGACAAAGCATCCTACATTGCCTGGGGACACAGTAACATTGTGAAACCTTGGGGTGAAGTCATAGCCAAAGCTGGCACTGAAGAAATGGTCCTGTATTCAGATATATATCTGAAGAAGCTGGCTGAAATATATCAGTAAATCCCAATTTTTTTTTCAAGATAGTTTCTTTTTTTAAAAAAAGAATTTTTTTTTTTTTTTTTTTTTTTGTGGGACCAGGGTTCAAACTCACGACCTTGCACTTGCCCAGCAGGCACTTTTGCCTCGGAGCTATCTTCCCAGCCCCTAAAAAAGAATTTTTTTTTTTTTTTTGTTTCAGAATCTTTGTTTATTTACTCATTTTTATGGCTGGCTCAGCCCACCCCGAGGGCAGGGCTGGTGCAGTATGTGGTGCCGGGGATGGAACCGTGGTCCCTGCAGCCACCCAAGCTTTCCCAAGCAGGCACTTTAGACCACTGAGCTATCCCGCCGGGCCCCAACAAATCCCAATTTTAAGATAAAAGTGACCAGATCTTTATGCAGTGGAACCAAAAAAATCCTAAGGATTATTATTTCCAACATGTCATGAAACAGGAAGATATGGAACATAATAAACTGCCCATTGAATCCTTTTTCTTGGAGGTGGGAGGATGTGTGACCCCAGTCCTCACACCCTGCTGAGCACATGCTCTGTTACAGCCATTTCCTACTGAATTTATACTTTTTTTTAAAATTTTTTTTAATTTAATTTTTTTTTCTTGTTTCAGAACTTTTGTTTGTTTATTTATTTATTTTTATGGCCAGCTCAGCCTACCCTGAGGGCAGGGCTGGTGCAGTATGTGGTGGCGAGGATCCAATGGCGGTCCCTGCAGCCGCCTAAGCTTTCCTAAGCAGGCACTTTAGACCACTGAGCCATCCTGCTGGGCCCAACTGTTTTTCTTTTCTTCCAATTTTAACCTTTTCTTTTGAGGTAGGGTCTGGCTATGTAATCCAGGTTAGCCTTGAACTCACAGCAATTTTCTGCCTCAGCCTCCTGAATGCTGTGATATACGTGTGCTCCACCATACTGGTCTGAATTTTAGCTTCATCCTATCCAGAGGGCCAAGGACATAGCTCAGCACTTAAATGCCTGTCACGCAAGCATAAGGTCTTGAGTGCTGGTATGAAAACACAAATAAAATGGTATGAAAACATAAATAAAATAAAAAAATTTACTTTTGGCCAATGAGATAGTTCAGTAGCACAAGTGCCTCCCTGGCAAGCACAAGATCCTGTGTTTGATCCCAAGTACCAAAATAAAACCAACAAACAACTGAGCTACCCAGAGAACTCTGTTGAGATGACAGAGCTTCAGCACACTATCATATTCATACCATATTAAGTAGGATACAAGCCAGGGTCAAAGAGCAGAAAAAGTGTCTGCCATACTTTAGTTACTTTAAAGCAGTTAGTAGAAGTAGCAGATCTTGGTATCCTCGTGGCTGACTGACCTAATACATATATTTATGTAATGACCCTTTACTCTCACTTGCTGGAGTTGGAACCAATTAGCTGCATAACTCGGTTTGGGGCTCGTCTTCCAAAAAGTGCCTTAAAGTGCTTTGGTCTTTTTAGCTGTGGGAAGCCTGGTATTACATCCTTTTTTTTTTTTTTTTCCTTTGTCAGAAGAAGTGGCAGTCTCTTCCCTTCTAGCACCTTAAGCTCTTCAGACTCAAAAAGGATCTAGTGATTCAGATCCCAAACCCAGACCCTACTGGTCTTCAAATACTGGGTCAGCAGTGAATCTCCCACAGGAGAATGGCAGTGGCGTATTAGTGAAAGCATCTCAGTATGAATTGGCAAAAGATGTTTTCTGGTGGGTTATGTCTAAAAGTCTCAGGTCTTTGTGCTTTTTAACACGTTCTTACCCTATAAAGAAGTGCTGAGCCTAACAATTCTTGGACTTCTTGGTCTTTTCAAAATGTTTTCACATAAATAAAATTTAAGACTTGAAAAAAAAATCACCATGTGATTCTTGGGTTTAGAAATGCTGACTCTGGGGGGCCTGACAGGATGGCTCAGTGGTCTAAAGCACTTGGTTAGAAAAGCTTGGGCGGCTGCAGGGACCAGGGTTCGATCCACGGCACCACATGCTGTGCCAGCCCTGCCCTCAGGGCAGGCTGAGCCAGCCATAAAAATAAGTAAATAAACAAACAAAAGTTCTGAAACAAGAAAAAAAAAAAAATTCTTAAAAAAGGAATGCTGACTTTGCATCCAACTGTTAAACTGAGCTCCAAAATGATCTCCTATACTTTGCCATTTAATGGATAGATAATCCTGTTCCCCAACATTAAAAGTGACAAATCAATTACTCACAAACATTGGCATGTCTTCTGTCTCACTGATGGCTGCCTTCATCATAGCTACTACATGTTCATTTGTGATTACTTCCTGGAAAAAAAGACAAATTTTGATTTACACAAAAGGAGGCTCGTCATGTAGCTAATATTCATCTCTACATAACTATACTAGACAAATACAGAAGATAAATGAAATTTATAATTTCAATTGGCTTCACTCTAAGAGCAAAAGCAAAGCAACCAAACACCAAAAAGGCAACATTTACACAGATGCATACAATTTTAAACCACATAACAGTAAACTGACCTACTTTTTTTTTTTTTTTTTTGGTCTTTTTGAGACAGGGTCTCACTGTACAGTTGAGTGAGGCTGGCCTTGAGCTCACTTTTGTAGCCCAGGCTGGTCTCAAACTCGAACCTATCCTCCTGCCTCAGCCTCCCAGTACTGGGATTACAGGCGTGCGCCACCACGCCCAGCAAAGTGGGGGTTTGTTTTGTTTTTGTATTTTTGTTTATTTTTATGGCCGGCTCAGCCTGTCCTGAGGGCAGGGCTGGTACAGCATGTGGTGCCGGGGATCGAACCGTGATCCCTGCAGCCACCTAAGCTTTCCTAAGCAGGCGCTTTAGACCACTGAGCGAGCCATCCTGCTGGGCCTAACCTATTTTTTTTTTCAAAGTAAACCATTTATTTTATTTTTTTAACTCAGTAAGCATTATAATCCTTTTTTAAATATTTTTATTGTATAAATTTAACAATGGTTAGCCGGGCGTGGTGGCTCACGCCTGTAATCCCAGCACTCGGGAGGCTGAGGCAAGAGGATGGTGTGAGTTCGAGACCAGCCTGGGCTACAAAAGTGAGCTCAAGGCCAGCCTCAACTGCATAGTGAGACCCTGTCTCAAAAAGGCAAAAAACAAAAAAACAAAAAAAAAAAAATTTAACGATGGTTATATTATATATTTTCATCATCAGATCAGTTTAGATTAATATAAACTGACCTATTTTATTAGATACTCCTAGAAAAGGAAATAAAAAAGCATCTTAAGGTAATTAGTTATATGTTGAAAAGAAAGAATAATAAGCCAGGCATGGTGGCACATGACTATAATCCGAGAACTCAGGAAGGTTAAGGAAAGAGGATCTCAAATTTGAGACCAGCTTGGACAATTTAGTAACTTAGTAAGACTGTCTCAAAATAAAGACTTACAAAGTACTCAGCCCTGAAGCCCCAGCACTCAAGAGGCTGAGGCAAGAGGATTATCCCAAGTTCAAGGTCAGCCAGAACCATAGGAAAAATCTGTATCGAAATACCAAAGAGTCAGAAAGATAGCTCCATGATTTGAGCACCCGTCTAGCAAGCCCAAGGACCTGGGTTCGAACCTTGGTACCATATGCTGGGCTGGACAGGCACCAGCCAATGAAACCAGGCCTGATGTTGCATGCCTGTAATCCCAGCATTGGGGAGGCTGAGACAAGAGGATCACTATGAGTCTAAGAGTCTGAGCTGCGTAGTGTGACTCTGTACCAACTAAATAAATAAACACATACAATATTTAAAACAAAACAGAAAAAACACAAAAGGGGGGGCACGTGCAAAAATGTATCTTAACATACTTTAGTGAAAGGATGCAGGTTCAATCCCTACAACAAAGATTCTTAATTACAAATAACCCTTTTTAAAAGAGCAATGAATGTAAAAGCTACCAAAAAAACTGAATTGCTACATATCTGAAACATTTACATACATGCTAAGTATTATAATTATTAATTAGGCCTTTTATTGAACACATCATCATATAAAATAGTAAACTGACCATGAATATTATCATCTTTTCACCATACCCAGGGTGAGAAATTTATTTTGATGAGTATGTTACAGTAATCCATATACCAAAAATCAAGAATTGGCTGGGAGCCGGGTGTGGTGGCGCATGCCTGAATCCCAGTACTTGGGAGGCTGAATCAAGGATTGATGTGAGTTCAAGACCAGCCTGGGCTAGAAAAGTGAGCTCAAGGCCAGCCTGAACTGCATAGCAAGACCCTGTCTCAAAAAAGACCAAAAAAAAAGAAAAAGAAAGAATTGGCTGGGAATTCTTATTTGTACCCCGCTGAAAATTCCCACTCCATGACATCACTGCCCTATCCTGACTCACATGAAGGATGTTTCGCACATTCACAGCTGTCAGATTGTGCTGCTTGGCACCATCCTCTAAGGTACGATCAAGCATGTCATCCAGTTTCAGGTCACATGTCAAGGTCCCTTGTTCTTGATCCCTTCCTTCTCGTTTCCTCTTGGTACCCTTTTTCTTTTTTCTCTTTTTCTCATTTTCTTCATTGTTTTGCTCTCCTGAAAAAAACAAAAACAAAACAAACAAAAAAGAGCATCACAAGACTGAAATATCGGTGTTCTAGGAACTGAGTCCAAAAGGCCAACGCTGAAAGAAGATTAAACTACCAGCTGCCTGGCACTAAAAACCAAAGATTGTAATATGACAGTGGTAAAAGCAAGCTTCATAATGGTAGTGCAGCAGTAAGTACTGGTAAATGTCAGATGCTCTTCTGTATCCTTTTTTTTTTTTGTCTTTTTGAGACAGGGTCTCACTATGTAACCCAGGCTGGTCTCGAATTTGCACCAATCCTCCTGCCTCAGCCTCCCGAGTGCTGGGATTATAGGCATGCGCCACCACGCCTGGCTCTTCTGTATCCTTTATAGGTAATGATTCACTTTACACTCCTCTAAGTAATGACCCAACATGGGCTAGGATGGGGATACACTCCCAGCACTGAATGAGTTTGGGGCAAGACTGAAAGTTCAAGCCCAGCCTAGGCAACTTACTGGCTTAATATTTTCAAAAATTTAAAAATATAACTATTATTTCCTCACAGAGGAAAGAAATTAAGCAAAAAAAAAGAGTTAAGAAACTTTACAAAGGGCTAATAAATGACAGACTCATGTCTTGAAGCTAGACAATCTAGCTCCAGAATCTGGGACTTGTATTATATGGTATACTAGAAATCCTTGGTTTGTGTCAACTCTACAACTTGGTAACAGTCTCAATATTTTCTAGTATTTGTAATATGTGGATGTTTGCTCAGAAGGCATGTCATGTAGATCAAGACTATTCATCAAAGTGCTTTACAACCAATGAAACACTATACATATATAACTTATTGTTGGTATTATCATATGCTTCAATCTATAAAAGAGAAAAAACAGAAAAAAGCAATAAAAAAATCCACTTTTCAAGTTCAGAAAGTGCATTAAGTAATTTAGTTTCCCAAGAAAGTGTATGTCTTTATTTTCTGTTGTTGTTGTTATGAGCGGAACATATTTATTAAGGGAAAGAAAGCTCCTGTCCAAGAGACAGGAGAGGGGTCCTGAGTGGGAGTCCCCTGTTTTGTTTTTTTTTAAAGTGTGTGTCTTACCAGACAAAAAGAGCTTCTTGGGCTTTAGCCAGATAGCTCAGCTGACTAAAGCACTGCTTAGGCAAGCTTAGGCAAGCTCACAGGGACCATGGTTACAGCCCTGCCCCCAGGGTGGGTTGAGCCAGCCACAGAATCCAAGCGAGGTGGCGTAATACACCTGTAATTCCAGAGCTGGGGGGACTGAAAACAGGAGGATCACTATGAGTCTGAGCTGCGTAGTGAGACCCTGCAAATAACTAAATATATTTTTTAAAAAAGAGCTTTTTGGCCATGAAATTTGGATAAGTCTTGGAATGAAATATGAAACACCAAAACAAGGTTTACATCTCTTTGAATTTCTGGTCTACCACTATTTGACGTCAAGGAGTTAAAGAAAATTAACATCAGGGGCCCTGCAGGATGGCTCAGTGGTCTAAAGCGCCTGCTTAGGAAAGCTTAGGCAGCTGCAGGGATGGAGGTTCGATCCCCAGCACCACATGCTGCGCCAGCCCTGCCCTCAGGGCAGGCTGAGCTGGCTATAAAACAAACAAAAGTTCTGAAACAAGAAAAAAATAAAATAAAATAAAATAAAAAATTCTTAGCCGGGCGTGGTGGCTCACACCTGTAATCCCAGCACTCGGGAGGCTGAGGCAGGAGGATCAGTGCGAGTTCGAGACCAGCCTGGGCTACAAAAGTGAGCTCAAGGCCAGCCTCAACTGCATAGCGAGACCCTGTCTCAAAAAGACAAAAAATAAATAATAAAAATAAAATAAAAAATTCTTTTAAAAATATTAACATCAAGGGGCCCCGCAGGATGGCTCAGTGGTCTAAAGCGCCTGCTTGGGAAAGCTTGGGCGGCTTTAGGGACCGCGGTTCGATCCCCGGCACCACATGCTGCGCCAGCCCTGCCCTCGGGGTGGGCTGAGCCGGCCATAAAAATGAGTGAATAAACAAAGGTTCTGAAACAAGAAAAAAATAAAAAAATTAAATTAAAAAAAAAATTAAAAAAAAAAAATTTAAAAAAAATAAAAATAAAAATATTAACATCAAGACAACCTTCTGTTTAAAAGATTTTATCAGGGTATATATGTCAGGTATGTAGCACATACCAATAATATCACCACTTAGGAGCCAAAGGCAGGAGGATCACCACAAGTTCAAGGCCAGCCCAAAATACACAGTGAGTTCAAACCTATTCTAAGCTACATTGTGAGATCTTGTCTAAAAAACAAAACAAAAAAAAAAAAGAACATGGTCATAATGTTTAAATATTATAACCTTTTTCTGAAATGTTATTCTTAGTTTCCATCATTCATTTTGCTTCAAACCTAGAATAATGTATAGACTAGTCAAGTTCATTTGGACAGGGTGGATCTTATTATGGAAAATTTTTTTTTTTTTTTTTTTTTTTTTTTTTTTTTTTTTTTTTTTTTTTTTTTTTTTTTTTTTTTTTTTTTTTTTT
>PVJA010039405.1:0-19170 GCA_004027025.1 Myocastor coypus | reverse complement strand
TTAAAAACTCCAGTCTTCAGAATGCAGAAATTCCCAAGGTAAAAGCAAAGAATTCATACCTTGGAAAAATCAGAATAAAACTAGGAAGCAAGGATGAGACTATGTTAGAAGTAATAAGAGAAAATATAGGTTAAATGGCAAGGTGTGAAATATTATTCAGACAGAAAACTTCTCAACCACAACAAAGGCAGCCGTCAAAATTAAAATAATATCTTCAAGGAGAAAGTACTCTGGTAAAGTAGAATTAGATACATGTCAAAACAAACTTTTAAGAACATGATAAAAGAAGACATTTTCAAAAGTTATCATTAAAACAACTTCTAAAAGAATACAGGCAAAAGGAAGCAATCTCGGGGCAAGTGTAGAATGTGAGATGACGTGATAAGAAGAGGCACAGGTAAAACTAAGTAAACAGAGCCTTTAAATCAACAAGAATAATCTGTCTTGTGGGTCAGGAATGTTATGGTAAAACTGAAATGTTAGACATCAATGTCAGATTTAGAAATAAAGGTTAAATTAAAAAGTCATTTGAGTACTGTATTCCTGTGATAGTGGTGTCCATTAATTTTGACTCTAATAAATAAAACATGGATGTAAAATAAGATGAAAAGTGTACAGATTCAAAAGCAGACCAGTGCCAAATACTGAAATAAAAAATAAATCAAGAAAATGTAAGTATAGAAAAGACTGGAACGAAAGAAGGGAGGGAGAAAGAGAAAAGACAAAAAAAGAATTGGGAATGCAATGGTTTTGATATAATGGACATCAGTTAGGTAGATAGAGATAGGAGAGAGAAAAAGATGGATGGACAGATGGACAGAGAGAAAGACAGACAGACAGATACCATTCATAGTGTCCAGCAGTAGAGAAACATATATTCTTTAAATACTCACAAAATGTGTTTATCTACTAAGATCAAAGAAAAATATCACCTTCTTTCAAAGAATTAGTGTCTTAATATCTCAAAAGTTCTACTCGAGGCTGGGCAGATAGCTTGGCAGTCTAAGTGCCTGTCTGGAAAGCAAAAGGACCCAAATTCAATCCTTGGTACCACATGCCATGCCGGGCCCTGAAGCAGGGCATGGAGGTACATGCCATAATCCCAGCATGGGAGATAGGCTGACACAGGAGGATCACTATGAGTCTGAACTGTGTAGCATGACCCTGTACCAAATTAAAAAAAAAAAATCTACTCTAACCACAATGTAATTAAGTTAGAAATCAGTAATACAAAGAATATATATACATAAACACAAAAAGATACTCCTTAGTAACATTCAAGTCAAGGAAAAAATCATAATAAAAATTAGAAAACACATAAAGTGAAAAGAATAAAAGCCCACTTATTAAATGGAATGATATTGGATACATGATGGAATTTATAACCTTATATATTAATATGAGAGATAAAAAGTTTTTAACTTAGTGAACTCAGCACTAAACTTAAGAATAAAGGACCAGGGATGATAAGAGGTACAGCACCTGCCTGGCAGACACAGGGTCCCGGGTTCGATTCCCATAATCCCCCTCCCCAAAAAAGAAGAGAATACATCTAAAGAAAGTGGAAGAAAGTAGTATACTAAAGATGAAAGCAAAAATTAAGGGAAAGCAAACACATACTATAAAGAAAAATAGTATCAAAGACTGGTTCTCTAAAAGCCAATTTTCAAACTTTCAGCAAAAATAATCAAGAGAAACATGAAAGAAGACATGAATAAATAATTCAGGAATAAAACTCAAAACATGACTTTATATGCTACAGATATTAAAAAGGCAATACACAGACATCATGAGTAACATTACGCCCATAAACTTGGAAACTTAAATGAAATGTATAAATTCATAAAAACTTACTCAAATTCTGAAAGGCCCTATAACCATTAAAGAAACCTGTGCAGTACTCTGAAAAAAAACTACTAGGCTTCTAGGTTTCCACACAAAGCTGTACCAAATACCCAAGTGAAACACGACTCTAATTACACTCATACTCTTCCACAGCACAAGGAATGGGCTTATGTTCTGAGGCGGCCCTAGCCTGGATACCAGATTCAGCTGCAATAGTATAAGAAAACAGTGGGACAGACAGTCTATCTTTCACGAATGTAGAGACAAGGAGTCTTAAACAGCAACTAAGAAAGCTCGAGCAGCATGACTGGTTGAGGCTTGCCCTCAGGATGAATTGATTTCACATCATTTTAAGACCAGTGAATGAAATTCATATACTCACAGGTCAACAGGGGGAAAAAAGCATAGGCTTATCTATTAGATGCAGAAAAAGCACATAAAAAATGTAGCATGTAGTCATTATAGAAATTCTTAGCAAGATAGCAATGGATCACTCTTCCACCTCATGATATAAGCATCCTGAGTAGCAGGGGCAAGTTGAGAAACTCTAACCTTCAGGCAAAGACCAGATGCAGGGCCACTGCTGTCTCTTCTACAAGACACCACTGCTGACCCAGCTGGCCCAGCAAAGGGAGCAAAATGTACAATCACTGGACAGAGAGAGGAAAACCAGTCCATCCTTACAGCTATCTGAATACTTATGTGGCAAACTCAGTCTGTAGATGAATTATTGAATTAATAAGAAAAGTTAGCATGACTGTGATTAATTAGGTTGAAGGTTAGAGGTCTGTATCTCTAGACACTTACAATATTTTATTTAAATGTCTTAAGAAAAAGTCACTTGGAAAAAAAACAGGTTTATTAGGCATGGTGACAGTTTTCTAATTTCATAACTCTGGGAGGTCTAGGCAAGAGAATTGCAAATTCAGCCCTCATCTGGGCAACTTCGTGACTCAGTGAGGTCTCATTTTAAAATTTAAAAAGGAATTCCTGAACCCATCTGGTGTCTCATCTGGCAAACCCTCTGGCTCACAAGCCTACCAGGACTTCTCAACATCAGAGCTCCAACTCCACCCATAGTCCCAACCCACAGGGCCTCACAGTAGCCAGAAGCCCGAGCTCTGACACAAAGCCAGGCACTTCTGGAGGGGAACCAATTTGAGGGATCCAGACCAAACGTCCATAGATGCTAACAGTGTAACTTCACCAAAGTGCAGAGATCACTGCCATACAAAATGATAACAAAGAGTAATATGCAATCTCAGGGCCCGAGCCCATCCAAATCAAATACAGGAGGCACTACCATGGAAGAAAATGTGAATCATTCAGTTGAAACCTCTGAACTTGAGGGAGACAGACAAGCACAGAAATGTATGCAGTGGTTCTCAAACTTCCTAATGCCATAACCCCGCAATACAGTTCCTCGTGTTTCAGTGACCCCAAATCAAAAAAATAATTTTGGTGGCTACTTCAAAACTGTAATTTGGCTACAGTTATGATTCGGAATGTAAATATCTGATAGGCATTATGTATTCTCACTGCTACAAATCAAACATAATTTAAACACAGTGATTAATCTCAAAAACAATATTTAATTATATGTTGAGAAATATTTATTACTAATTCCAATAAATAACATTTCACCATGGCATAGCATGGGTTTAAATATAATAGCAATTACAAATAAATCACATTTCCGATGACTTTGGGCGACCCCAGTGTTTTGGTGTTCGACCCTGCCAGGGTCAGGACTCACAGGTTGAGAACCGCTAGTACAGAGCAACTCAGATCAGAGATAATATCTGAAATGAGAAAATAAATGCTTGAATTAATACAATCTGAAGTGGAAAAACAATTTCAGAAACATATAGAGAAAACCAGAACAGAAATAACCCCGGAAGTAAAAAAAAAAAAAAGACATGTCTAAATTAATAGCATCTAAAGTACAGGAACAAATGCAGAAAGGCAAAGAGGACAACAGAGCAGAAATAATCTCTGAACTAGAGGGAGAAAGGATAACTATAATGAAAGACTTAAATAACATTAAAGAAGATGTTGATAAAAAATTAGAGAAGAACAGAAAAATGATGGATTCCCTGACTGAGCAATATAGGAAAGAAATAAATCACATGAAACAGTTTCAAAAAGATATACAAGTAAGTAAAATCTCAATCACAAGTTGGCAAAACTGTATAAACAAAAGTGGTAGAGCTTCAGATCTTGAAGACACAAACGCAGCCAGTGAAAAAGTAAGAAAGGATCTCTTATAAACAAGTAGGATGCAGAAAAAAAATAATTCAACATCTGCAAGATAATGCAAAAATGAACAACATGAGATTAATAGGAATCAATGAGAAGGAATCAATACAAACGATATAAAAAAATATGAGCAGAAGTAATAGCAGAAAACTTCCCAAGTATGAGAAAGCAATTGCACATTCAACAACTGAAGCATACAGAACTCCAAATAACATCAACCCAACTAAAAACACAGCCAGACATAGTCAAGATCCCAGCAATCCAGCAAAAGAATAATATACTAAAAGCAGCTAGAGAAAAGAAACAGATCACATTTAAAGGAAAACCCACCAGGATAATGGCAGATTTCTCTTCACAAACCCTGAAGTCAAGAAGAGCATGGAGCAGAGTGCTTCAAGTCCTCCATGAAAAGAAATTTCAGCCCAGACTACTATTCCTGGCAAAACTCTCCGTCAAGTATGAGGAGAAGTGAAATATTTCCACTACAAGTAACAGTTAAAGAATTTCATGACATCAAAGCCAACACTACACAGTATACTAACAAATATTTTAGAGAGGGACCAACACTACCTGAATTCAACAAATGAGAACAGAAAGATCTCATCAAATAGAGTAACCAACTAAACATAGGAGAAAAAGTGGTAAACAGTAAATAAAAGTCATGTCAATCATAAGTCAATACATTTCAATTATAACCGTCAATGTAAATGGACTCAGTTCTCCAACTAAACGAAGTAAGCAGGCAGAATGGAAAAGTAAACAAGACCCAACAATATGCTGTATACAATAAACACACTTAACTTATAAAGAAACTAACAGGCTAAAAGTTAAAGGTTGGAAAATAATACTACATGCTCCAGCACCTCAAAAAACAGCAGGGGTAACAATCCTGATTGCATATAGTCTAAACTTCAAACCAAGATTGATCAAATGAAATAAAGAAGGCCACTACATATTGGTTAGGGGAAAAATCCAAGATAAAGAGGTAATACTCATAAATATGTATGCACCCAACATGGGAGCAGCAAGTTTCATAAAACAAACCTTAATGAACATGAAAAATCTCATATCTAATACCACAATCTTAACAAGAGGCCTCAATACCCTCTTATCTGAAAAAGATAGGTCAAGCAGACAAAAATTAGCAAATAAGTAGCAGAACTGAACCAGAACTTAGAACAAATGGACTTAGTGGACATAAACAGAGTGTTCCACACAACCACTTCAAATTACACATTTTTTTCAGCTGCACATGGGACATTTTCTAAAATAGGCCACATATTAGTCCACAGATCATGCTTAAGTATATGCAAGAAAACAGAAATTACCCCATGCATATTATCTGACCACGGTGCAATCAAATTGGAAATAAATGACAAAAGAAAGCTTAGGAACTCCAAGACTACATAGAAATTAAACAACACTCTTCTCAGCAATCAGTGGGTTACAGATGAAATTCAACAAGAAACTAAACAGTATCTACAATTGAATGAAAATTCAAACACAACATGCTGGTATTCATGGGTTGCAATAAAAGCAGTTCTTAGAGGGAAATTTATAGCTCTGAACTCACACATTAAGAAAATAGAATGAGAACAAATAAACACTCTTATGCAGCACCTAAACCGACTAGAAATGGAAGAGCAAACGAAATCCAAAGCCCAGAGACGGAAGGAAATTATAAAGATTAGAGCAGAAATTAATTCAATAGAGACAAAGAAAACAATACAAAGAATTAATGAGTTCAAAAGCGGGTTCTTCAAAAGATTAAATAAGATTGATAAGCCCCTAACCTCATCAAAAAGAGGAAAGAAAGGATTCAAATTCAAACAATAAGGAATGAGAAGGGTGAAATTACTATAGACCCAGCAGAGATACAGAGGATCATAGTTACTTTGAGAAGCTTTACTCTCACAGAATTGAAGACACAGTTGAAATGGACAAATCCCTAGAAAAGTACAAATTACCGAAACTAAATCAAGAAGATATTAGAACTCTGAATAACCCAATAACAACCAATGAAATACAAAATGTAATAAAAAGCCTACGACAAAGAAAAGTCCAGGATCTAATGGATTCACTACTGAATTCTACAAGAAATTTAAAGAAGACATAACCCCAATACTCCTCAAACTCTTCAGTGAAATTGAAAAGGAACCAGTCCTTCCAAAATCATTCCTAGAGGCAAATATTACACTAATACCAAAATCAGAAAGAGATGTAACTAAAAAAAAAAAAAAAAAACTACAGACGAATTTCTCTCATGCACATAGATGCAAAAATTCTCAATAAAATCCTCACCACTATAATAAAACAAATTATCAAGAAGAGTATATACCACGACCAGGTAGGATTCATTCCAGGGATGCAAGGATGGTTCAATATTTGCAAATCTATACATGCAATACACTATATCAATAGAGCCAAGACCAAAAATCACATGATCTTCTCAATTGATGCCGAAAAGGCCTTTGACAAAGTGCAACACTCATTCATGTTCCAAGTCCTACAGAAAATTGGAATAGAGGGCCTCTACCTCAACCTGATAAAAGCCATCTACAACAATCCAACAGCTAGCATAATTCTAAATGGGGGAAAAACTGAAGTCTTTTACTCTCAAATCTGGTACAAGACAAGGATGCCCCCTATCCACACTCCCATTCAATATAGTTCTGGAGTCATTAGCTACAGCCATTAGACAAGAAAGAGAAATAAAAGGAATAAGTATAGGTAAAGAAGAAGTAAAACTATCACCATTTGCAGATGACATGATAATCTACTTGGAAGACCCAAAGAACTCCACCAAAAAGCTACTAGAATTAATATACAAATTCAGTAGCATATCAGGCTACAAAGTCAACATACAAAAGTCAGTGGCATTCCTCTACACAGATAACAAACACAATGAGAGAGAAATTAGAGAAGCAGTACCTTTTATGATAGAACCGAGGAAAATGAAATACTTAGGAATTAACCTAACTAAGGAAGTAAAAGACCTTTTCAGTGAAAACTATAGTACTCTGAAAAAAAGAGATCCTAGAAGATTTCAGAAAATGGAAAGATATTCCCTGCTCCTGGATAGGAAGAACCAACATTGTGAAGATGGCCATACTCCTTAAATTGTTATATAGATTTAGTGTAATACCCATCCAAATACTATCAACATACCTCACAGACCTGGAGAAGTCATTCCTCAAATTTATTTGGAACCAGAAAAGACCCAGAATTGCAAAGACAATTCTGGGCAACAAAGGTAAGGCAGGAGGCATTATAGTTCCTGAGCTAAAGTTATACTATAAAGCACAGTAATAAAATCAGCATGGTACTGGCAAAAAATAGACCTGAGGATCACTGGAATAAATTAGAAGATGCAGAAGAACAGACACAAACACACTCAGCCACCTTATCTTTGACAAAGGAGCCAAACACACGTACAGGAAGAAAGATAGCCCCTTTAACCATTAGTGCTGGAAAAAATTGGCTGTCTTCATGCTGAAAACTAAAACTTTAGCCTAGTCTATCACCATGCACTAAACTAAAGTCAAAATGGATTAAAGATCTAAATATCAAAAGAGAAGCATTAAATCTGGAAGAGAAAGTGGGAGAAAATCTTGAAGACATTGCACTAGGGAAAAAAATCACGGACAAGTATCAAAATGCGTGCTTAACACTTGAAAGCATTAACAAATGGGAACTCCTCTGGCTAAGGAGTTTTTGCACACCAAAATAAATTAAAAACAGAGTGAAACGACAACCTACAAAGTTTGAAAAGATTTTAACTAATAAGAATTTAGACAAAGGTTTCCTATCTAGAATCTATAAAGAACTGAAAACCATTAGGGTTCCAAAATTCAAAGACCCAACTCAAAAATGGGCATCTGAGATGAACACACACTTTTCAGAGAAAGAAATTCAGCAAGCCTATAAATGCATGAAGAAATGCTCCACATCGCTAGCCATCCATGAAATGCAAATTAAAACAACACTTAGATACCATCTCACCCCAGAAAGAATGGCTGCCATAAAGAAATCAACTAGCAATAAATGTTGGAGAGGCTGTTGGGAAATAGGAACCCTTCTCCACTGCTGGTGGGAATGCAGATTGGTGCAACCATTATGGAAAGCAGTGTGGAGGAACCTTAAAAAACTAGAACTGGAAATCCCATTCAATCCAGCTATCCCCCTACTGGGAATTTTCCCAGAAGAACTGAAAACATCATACCATAGCTATATCTGTTCACCTATGTTTGTAGCAGTCCAATTTGTAATAGCCAAATCTTGGAAACAACCAAAATGCCCACCATTTGAAGAATGGTTTAAAAAGATGTGGTACTTTTATACAATGAAATATTACTCAGCTATAAAGAATTATAAACTGGAAGACTTCATATATAAATGAATGTATATTGAACATATACTCATAAGTGAAATAAACCAGACCTACATTTATAAATATTGTATAATCTCCCTGGTATAAGAAATCTAAAGAAGAAATAAAACTGGCAAGGCATAACACAGCTGAATGGAAATCAAAGATTTCTGAAGCAACACTAAAACTATGCTTGGAATGCATGTCATTCCGGACTTCCAGATGTGTGTGCTGCTTCTATTGTAAACTCAGTTACTGCTGTATTCTCTCTCAAGCAAGTGATTGGTTAACAAAAAGATTAAAAAGGGTGTTAACTGATAGTAAGAGAGTAAGCAAAATACCATAGGCTTGACAGGCTGCAATTTTGTACATTCTTAGCTTTCTAAATGTCTGTGTAAAAATGTGTAACTGCTTTCATCACAATCTGTAGAGATTTATTAGAATATCAATGATTGAAGGAAAATACCAATGTCAAGCTAAGTCTAAGATGTATGATATTTAGAAAGTCAGTGATGTTGAGCTCAATTACCTATGTTATGAAGTAACTGTATCATGAAGCTTTTCTGCTGGAGGGTTGAGAATGTAAGTTAACAGACAAAAAATTGGAGAACAAGAAGGGCTACGAGCATAGCCATCATTTTGGCTCTAGCCCCCCCAAGGTCAGTGAGGACCCATGACATAAGAGAACCTGTGCTGTAACATCCTACAACTCAGGGGTTTTCCAAATTTTCTGGTCAAGGAGATTATGGGACCTCAGAGGAAAGAGATAAGTGAAGCATAGTGTGCCTAGGGAGAGTCACCTGGGAGAAAACGTTCTCTCAGGCTTTTACAGAGAGCAAACTGGTCAAGCGTTGTCCGTGACTTGTCCTGATGGCTGACACTGACAACAGTTCTGCAAAGCACTGTATATGGTTCCAAAATTAATCCTGAGGAGATTTGACCTTGAAAAGTACAAATGATGAAAGTATTTTTAGACAGGTCTTGCTTTAGCTTATACTTGATCACCCAGCAGAAAAGCTTAATTACGAGGCATAAAATGCAGAGCTAGATTAGTATGAGGAGTTGTAAGAGGCTTACATCAACAGCATTTAACATTGCCAGTTTCACCGGTAACCCACTGCAATTACGAAACATTGGACTGTGTATACAACTACTTTCTGCCAACTCAAAGAGAAGAAAACTTTTCTCTTTCTTCTTTTTTTTCTTTTTTTTTTTTCACAACCAATATTGATTAGAAAATTTGTCACTTCTGCACCCTGTACTCTGTATAACATTTGTGAGGACAAGAACATGCAGTGTCTCAATTATTGTGAATGTGCTACTAACATGTTTTGAAACTCTCATATTGTTATCTCTTATTAAAAATAATAAAAATAAAAAAAAATTAAAAAGGAGGTCCAGGGAAATAACTCAGTAGAACAAATGCTTGCCTGGCAAGTACAAGGTTCTCAGTTCAATCCCTCGTATCACAAAAAGAATAAATATAAATAAATTAAAAAATAAATAAATATTAAAATTAAAAAGGAAAGGAAAGGCTGGGGAGGTAAAAGCCCAGGCCTCAATCCTTAGTAGCAAGGAAAAAGTGTCATTGAGCACTGTGTGAAGAATTTAAAGTTCATAAGAATGAATCTACAAAGGATATACTTGATTTTACAGATAAAATAACAAATCCAAGTAACTAAAAAACATGAAAGAAAGAACAATCACTGCTATGATGAGGAAAAGGGTCCCCCAAAGGCTTGCTCCCCAGCCTGGGCACTCTAGGGAGGTAGTTAGAGCTTGAGGTGGGCAGAGTGGAAGGTGGTGGGGTCACTGATGGAGGGTGTGACCTGGAAGGAGAGCATAGAACCTCAGTCTCTGCTTATTTACTTCCTGGCCACCATGAGTTGAGCAGAGGGCTCCACCACGCCCTCTACTAGCACATTCTGCCCACACAGGTCCCACTGTAAAGGAGCCAACAGAGGGTGGACTGAGACCTCTTACAAGCTTATTTTCCCAGGTACCTTGTTCCAGAAACACAAGGCTAACTAACACTCCACCAGTTACGTGTGTCCCTAGTTCATTCTTGTTAACACACAAAAGTGGCTGAGCTTTTTGGTTTCTGTGGTATTGTGCTTATGCTTATGCTTATGCTTATGCTTATGCTTATGCTTATGCTTATGCTTATGCAACTTGAGCGGTCAGTTCTAAGACTGATAAGGAAGCACAAAGGGTAGGAAAGGCCCAAAGGGTAGGAGAGTCCTGGAGACCTCCACAAGCCCTACCAAACACCAAGAATTCTTTAAACCTAGGCAATAAGGTGATCATGCAGGGCTGGGGAAGTGAACAGAACCAAGAAAAGATTTATACCAGTGTGACACCCGGTTTACAACTGAACTCCAGTGACATTTTCAGGAGAAATCCTGCACTTCTGAGTGAACAAGGAGCACGTGATTGTCAAACCTCTTGATCTTTCCCAGGCCCTTCATTCTGATCTCTGCTATGGGTGCTGGTATCTGAGGCCCAGGCCTCAGGAGGGAGCCATCCAAGTGGTGCTGGTGAACCTGAGAGACTCGGTGAGATTGGCTCAGACACTGGTAGAAACTGAAAACTGGATTTAGCTGTTATGATGGAAGAACCTGTCATTACCCCAGCAAAAAAGTCATTGGGAGGTGAGGCTCCCCAGGAATGGGGAGGAGACAGGAATAAGGCAAAAGAAGACAGGGGAGGCTTCCTACAGACAAACTCTTCCCTGCTCCTGGGAGGCCAGAAGCTCTTTGCCCTGATGGGTGGTTCCTCGTGAGGAATGGCTAGCCAAGCAGAGCTGTGGTTTTGAGTCCCCACCTTCTCGTCATGGATTGGAGAAGGGTGCATTGGCGCTAGAGAAGCAACAACTTCCTGTTAAACAGACACAGCCACGAGATAAAGGCACCTCCGTGGCCTGCGGCCATAGGCCACTCTTGTAACCCTCCTGCCTCTCTCTGTTTATACATAACCCTCTTATTCCAAGCCCCTCTTCCCGTCATGCCTGCTCCTTTGTCTCCCCATAACTGGCTTATTTGTCCTTCCCCTGCTTACTCTTCACGGTAAAACCCAGCTGCGACTCCCCACCCCGACTGACCTCAGCCTGCCCCACAGTCCTTCCTGAGAGCTGGCTGCTTGCATTCACAGCCTCGCAGCCTTGGCCTCTTAGGTCACCCAAGACTCCAGGGATACCTGTGGGCTGGATGCATGGCACCAGGGCACGGAGATTCAGGACAGATGCCTTCCTGACATTATCAAAAAGTAAACACTAGGGGCTCGGCTGGATGGCTCAGTGGTCTAAAGCGCCTGCAGGCGACCACAGGGATCTCCGTTCGATTCCCGGCACCACATGCTGCGCCAGCCCTGCCTTCAGGGCAGGCTGAGCCGGCCATAAAAATAAATAAACGAACAAACAAAAGTTCTGAAACAAGGAAAAAAAATGTAATCACTACAGGAAGCGAACTAGATGGAAAGCATGCCCAAAAGCACAGAGCTGTGTGTTCTGCAGTCCGTGCCTGCCAAGGAAACGAGGGGGTTGATTCTCCTACTTCACCTGCGGCAGTGTAGGAGGGCTTCAGCGACTCTAACAAAGGCCTCAGACTTTGCATGTATCCACACAGGTGGGGAAAGAGAGGCAAAGGGGGAGGGGAGAAGAAGAGGAGAAGGGAGTGGAGGGGGGGAAAGGAGGAGAAGGGAGGGGATAAGAGGGGAGGGGAGGAGTGAGAAGAGAGATGGAGGAGAGAGGAAATGCTGTCCTCTTTTCATAAGGACACTAATCTCATCATAGAGCCCTACCCTAGTGATTTTATTTAAACCTAATCACATCCTAAAGGTCAAAGGTCACTTCCAATGGTATCACAATGGAAATGGGGCTCTGACATATAACTTTAGAGAAACACAAACACTTGTTCCCCAATAGGGAAGAGCCCCCCAGCTTTTTAACCACTTTAACGATCAAGGATATCTCTGGCCCAGCCAACCTAACCCCTTCCTGTCCTAAAGACTGGGCCCTGCCACACCTTCTGTGAGATTCACGCAAGACCTGGCCTATTGATAGACGCCCACTCTCTGCTCTCAGTTGATTGGTTCGGGAGGTAGGACCCAACCAAGATGAACCAATCACGTTACTTCAAGCCCTACCTCCATTTCATTGTCAACTCACTCAAAGCAGCATTTGCCTCAGGGTAAGCTGTGAGCCTTCCTGTGGGGCTTTAAAATGAAGTCCCAAAAATACGTGTCCAGTTTTCCCTTATAGACGGCCACTGCGAGATAATGCCAAGTGGCCTGGCTGGAAGCTCTGGACGAGCATATTTTTTTTACCAGTTTAGAAATAAAATTCCATAGGGGCTCACATTTGTGGTTGTCCCAATGTTTTGTCCTGGCTCTCAAAGGAGCTCAGGGACAGAATGGAACTCCGCTTCCACCACAGCCTGCTCTGCACAGTATTTTTTTAAAATGCTGAATTATTTGCCCACATTTTAAAACTAAAATTCATTCTGAGTTGTCTTATGCTGGATTCCTAAATCCTCTCAAGAACTAGAGAAGTGGGAAACATCAAGCTTTTGCTCCTGCTAGCAACAACATGGCCACGTATGCAGTGGCTGCCTGCCTTAGACTGGGGTCCTCTTTCATCTGGTCCCACACTCTTCCTGAAGCCATGTTCTGAACATCATTGATCAGGCTCTCTGCACTGCTTTTTAATGCAAGACCAAGAGCCAGACCAGGATTGTGTGTTGTCAGAAGTTTACAAAAGAGAGGAAGGAAAGAATGCTCCCCTAGGACGGACAAACAAAAAATCGGTGGAAGAAAAAGTGGGAATGAGCTGGCTAGATAGCTCAGCAGACTAAGCACCTGCTTAGGCAAGCACAGAGACTGGGGTTCAGTCCCCAGCCCCATGTGCCATGCTGGCCCAGCCACTGGATGCCCTGAGCTGGCCACCAAGACTGGGTGTGGTAGCACACATCTGTAATCTCAGCCCTGGGGAGGATGAAAACAGGGTCACTGCGAGTCTGAGCTGCGTAGCGAGACCCTGTGCCACATACATTTAAAAAATTTTTAAAAAGTGGCCATGCAGTTATGAGAATGACTCTCAGCTCCTATTCACTACCAGACCAGCTCAGCGGGGTGCTGCCTCAACCCCCTTAAGCATGAGGTTCTGTACAGGCTGCTCAGGAACACAGATCACTCAGGACACTACTCCAGGGCCAACTTAAGGTCAACAGTTCGCACCCAAAGGACGAGAGTCTGTGCTGCTCACGGGCATTCTTCTCTGAGCCTGATACTCTACTATCTTAGTTTCATTTCTGCTGATACAAAAAGGAAGAAAGAAATAATTGAAAAACTGCCTAGAAATCCTCCAAAAAGCAAACCTTGAAGGTTCCAGGCACCCAGCACCATGCCACAGCAGAAGAAGGTGGAGAGGTGTATCAGGTGACCTGTAGGGAGGGGAGGCGCAGTCTCACCGATCCTTGGCTCCTGTGGCTCCCTGCGGCTGGACGTCATTCACCTCAATTGTGGCTCTGCTTATGAGCCTCGGCCTGTGCACCTTGCGTCTGTTCAACCATTGCTGACCTCTCGTTCTTCTAGTCATTCCCTAAGTAATACAACCTAACAACTACCTGCAGGGTGTTTACATTTTATTAGGTTACTGTAGGTAATCTAGGGATGAACCAGAAAGAAAAGGAGAATATCAATAAGTTACGAAAAAAAAAACAAAATTGTGTCAGGTTATACAAGCGAGTTGAGTGTGAAGGATGTGGGTGCCTATAACGGTCCTGGGACTAAGGAGCAACCATGCTGGCTGATGCGCTATTCCAGTTCTCCACTGTCTAGGGCCGGGCAGCAGGCCTTTTTTTGGTTTTGGTGGTGAGGAGGTCCAGGGAATCTAACTCAGGACCTTGAACTCGCCAGCCAGCTGCTGTGCCACGGCGCTACCTCCCCAGCCCGAAGCATCATTATCCTGCCAGTCAACAGCCTCATGAGCACTCCTTGGCCCTGCCGTGCAGACACGGGCTTCCCACAGACCTCCCTGGTGGGTTAGAGGGGGCAGAGCCTAAGCTGTGCATGGCCTGGTGGCAATGGGAATGGGGTGCAGGCAGGCACAAATAACCACGAGCTGGGGTGCACACTGCTAAGGGCGATGGGAGAGTGGCGCCTCACCTGTCTTAGAGTGGAAGTGCAGTGTTGTGCTGCGGTAGCATCTTTGAGCTGAGGATGGGGTGTCGACGACGGTCATGATGGTACCTGCTGGCAGCAGCAGTGCTGGTGGGGTTGAGAGTGAGACTGCCACCAAGGTGGGCACCCCATGCAGGCGTTTTACATCTAATCTCGGGCCGCTGAACTGACAACAGCCACTTGTTCACTGTTACAGTTTTCACCTAAACTCCACCCACCTGGGACAACCAAAAAGAACCTGAGCCTCAGGCCCTGGGCAATCATCCCAACCCTTAGGGCCCTTGATGTACCTTAGGATGTCTAGCCAGTGAACGTGCAGAAACTGAGGTGGAAAACCTGTGACCTGGAGAGCAAGAGGCTGTGGTGCCAATGCCCCTGATGACCGATGCCTTGCGGCCTCCCGGGACCCTGCCAGCCCCTCCCGTCTGGCACCTCCCCACCTCCAGCTTCTAAGGAAGTCAGCCGAAAGGTCAGCCTGCTTCCCGTGCACTGTTCCAAGGCGGCTGACCAGCTGGATATAAATAGCTCCGTTGGCCCTGGCAACAGCTGGTCAGAAAAAGCAAGCAAAGGACCTTGATATTCTGGCAGTAGGCACTGGGGCCCAAGCATGTCACCCAGAGTGTCCTAAGAGCAGAACAGCCCCGAGGAGAGAACAGAGCTAGACCACCTGCTGGACAAAGGCAGGGCCAAGCGCTGTAAACTGAGAAGCCACATTCAGAAATCCATCTACAGCTGGCTGGCTTCAGCCAAATCCAACACAACTCATCCTCCCACGAGCCACCGTAGACAGAGGACACGGGTTGGTGACTGATCTCCCCGAAGAGTGGTCTGCTCTCAAAGGGAATTCTGATATGTAGATATCTAGCTGGGAAAGCCCAAGAGGACCCCCTCCCCCAAGGCCCTTAGTAATCCCCCCAACCCCGCAGTACACTGGAATGCCTTAGGATGTATTGCTCTAAGAATCCCTGCTATTTAGGGGATGAGGACAGCTTAGGAGATCTGTGAGAAGAACTGAGACTTGCAGGTGCTTGCTTCGTCCTCTTCCTCTTGGTCTGGCAATGTGGTGAAACCTGGGAGACTCTGCAGGGGAAGAGTTCAAGATCATGGGTGCTGTTGGACACAAAGTGACCCTGGCAAGATGGTGTAAAACCAGAAATGTAAGGAGGCACATACGAAGGTATCCAGGACTGTAGAAATCATGGAACTGGACTCAAGTTTGTTTGTACTGATGGGCGAGTTCACTGAGCCAGGAAAATGTTGGAAATTTTAAGTGCAACATTCAATCTGCTTAGACAAAAAACTAAACATCCTTTAGAGCATGCTGTCCAGTAACCTGAGCCCTGCTACCCTGCCTGGGCCTGGTGTGTCCTCCACTGGATGGTCTACACTTTGACGAGACAAGTAGAAGCTGTCCTCTCTCAACTGGTCATTTGCTGGGCCATATCCATACTTCAGAAGAAGTTCTATGGAATGGCCAGTCTGCATGTTAGCTGTACCTTGAATAAGGAAAAGCAGGGCCTATCACGGAGCAAGGCAAGGAGAGTTTCAGGCAAGTGGACAGAAGTGACCTCGAGTGGCAGCTCCAGGGCAGGTCTGCAGAGCACAATGTCACATGTCTGCTCTGCAGACCGCCCGGGCGGCCTGGGAACCGTGGCGGCGCACACTCCGCAGTACCAGCTCTGGATCTCTCATCCCAGCAGGAGGACAGGGAGCCGCCTCACCCCAACAGAGCAGGCATCCGGCTGCAGAGCACAGAGGGGCTCGCAGAACTCAGGAAGGGCAGTGAGAAGACTGCCCGTGTGTAGTCCATGGAGCCCACGCCCACTCTCTAGACCACGGAGTACTGACATGAGAGCATCCGCTGTGAAGAATCGGGGCTTTGGTACAAACTAAACTCAGGGTCACATGGCAGGCAGGAGACAGGGGCCCAAGAATGAAACAGAGAAGAGGGTGGGTGCCTGCTGCCCGGGAGAACAGCAAGCCTTTGGTTGTACTGGCACACGTGGTGTAACAGCAGTCTGATGAGGCGTGAATGCCACACCCCCTGTGAGGAGCTCTGCAGCAGACCTTAGTGGAATCTTGGGTTTCTCCCATGACTAGGCAATGCCTGTGACAAACAGGGTGCCCTAGGGGCTGATCAAGCCCCTCATGGTCTTTATATCCCCCGCTCAAAGCAGCCAGCATTCTATTCCTTAGAGACTCAACACTGAAAGACCTGATGGTTCCTGGGAACCCACTTCAGCTTGTCTGTGGAGTAGGGGTGGACTCCTCCCCACCCTGTCCTATAGCAGATGCTCCTGACTGTTACAAGAAAGCAGTGTCCGCTGGGGTGTCCCGCGGTGCATGTGACGGGCAGTTCATTGCCCGCTCATCCCCCAGAGCCCCCTGCTGGGTGCACAGCCCCCCTTCCACTCTGAAGCTGCGGAAGATGGGACTCCACCATCTCACCTGCCCACAGAGCCCACAGACAGCGGCTCATCGCGTTCTGTGGCCATCACAAAGTAGCTCCTTCTTGGAGAGGGAAGGAGAGCTGCGTGCAGCAGCGCCTGCCGCCTGGACAGAGCGCAAGAACAGCTGGAGGAAAAGCCGGAAGTGGAGTCCTTTCGCAGCCTAGCCTGCTCCTCTCCACCCTTCCCCGCTCCTCTTCTCCCAGGCTTTGCTGGTTCTCCTTTCTCGCTTCTTCTCCTGCGCTTTTGACCTCCCCCTCCCTCCTATTCATTTCCTCCTCCTTTTGGTGGCCCCCTTCTCTCCCCATCCCAGGGATGAGGCATCAGGAGTTGAATGCTCTGGATGACCTCACAAATGGCCTGACGTTCTCCCTGAGCCCAATGTTGCCTGAGGGCAAGTGTCCAGGACCACCGGACCACCGGGCAGCTTGCTTCAGACTGGCCACTTGTCTGAGCTGCCCAAATGCACACCTAAGGGCAAATTTTCTATGGGAGAAATGAGAAACTAAGGGAAAGAGACTTGTTCCCTGAGAGAAGGTGACTCACCAGCCCCAAGGAGATTTCCCCTGACTGGAGACCACAGCCCAGAACGGCATCCTAGTGTCAGGAAGAGACTTCCCAGCGCAGCTCTGCCAAGAGGAGGGCACCAGCTTGCCCCGTGACAATACCCTCAATCTTGCCAGAGCTCGAGCTCACCCTGGCCTGTCACAGGCGAGCAGCCTGGTAGAGCCTGGAGGTGGCAGCGTGGCTGGGGAGCCACCATCACTCTCTGAGCCCCTTTCAGAGCATGTAGACCAACTCCACAGCTGTGTGCTTCTGCTTGGGGAGAGAGAGCAGTGACAGAACTCCAAGGGGCACCAGAGCCTCCTGCCAGCCTGCATCACCACTGCACACATGCCTGCACAGAGTCAAGGAAGACCAAGAGCCGAGCAAAGATGTCCCCAAGAGCACGGCTCCAGAAACTGACACCAGCGTGGCTATGCATCCACCTGAGAGAAAGAAAACTAATTCTGAGGTGCTCACTGACATCAGTGCATAAACAAAGCAGGAGTTGAGCAGATGGGAAGCTTCATGATGCTCCAGGAATTAGGGACCTGACAAGGCAACTAAACCGAAGACTCGCAGGCGTTCTGCAGCAGACCAGACCGATTGGAAGAGATGTCCAGCCACGCTGAGTACTGGTGCTGGAAACAAAGGAGGCATGGCAGAAAAAAGAAAAAGAGCAAGGAAAGCTTTCTAGCCGCACTGCTCAGGCCCACTGAGCAGCCTCCTGGAAGATCTCCACAGCATCGCTGCCTTTGCTCCTGCGTCTCCTGTCTCCTGGCTCCCCGCCTTTCCCTTGAAGGTCTCGGTGGAGGCTGTTGTGGCCCCACAGACCACGTGGTCAGCCACATGTACCACCTTGAGCTGCACCCACCAACCCCCTCTGCACTAGGGTTGGGTGCAGTGCCAAGCGCCTCACTGGAAAACAGCAAGGGGGCGCCACACAATAACACTGAAGACAACACCCAAAGACCAGTTCTGGCAGTCACAGCTCCAAGCCACGAGCCTGATGTGTGCAGCGCTCAGGGCTCTGAGCCCGCCTGCAAGGACTGAACTTCCTGCTCATCGCCTGTGAGCCGTGCAACCTCGTGGTCAGATCTGCACTAACCCCTAAGCTTCCTTTGTCCAGAGGCAGGGCTGCTGGAAGGCGGCTGGGTCATGGGAGTCTCAAACTCCTGTTCTCCCGGGCTCGCTCTACCAGTTATTATCTATTGAACATCAGATGATGGAAGTCAACTCAGAGCCTCCCAGCAGTAAGATATGCAAACTAAGGCCCCATCGTGAATGTGCTATTTCACTGATGTTTACCACCGAATGTGTTCTTAAGAGGTGGGACTGGAACGCATGGGTCATAGATGGGCATGACTGCACATAGACCTTTCTCTTTCTCTACCTCCCTGCCTCACTCCCTCTTTCGGCCTCCCTCTTCCCCTCTTCCTCTCTCCTCCCTCCCTCCCTCCCTCCCTCTCCCCTCTGTCTCTGCCTCTCCAACTCCCTCCCTTCCTGTCCCTCTCCCCCACCTCCCTTTCC